>BQNB010014753.1:1158-74522 GCA_026074375.1 Tanacetum coccineum | reverse complement strand
TTTGTCTGTAATCCCGATTCCATTTCAAATAATGAAACATCTAATTTTTCCTACCCACCTTCACAACCCCAAACATCTTCGTTCGACCAGTTTCATTGTTTTGGGTGTGGAGATTCGTTAGAAGATGGTGTACGTTGTCAACGATGTACTTGCAAGTGGTGTGGAATTGGTCTTAGAGAAGGATTTTGCTGGTTTTGCGCTTCAAGAGATGGAAATTCATCCATTGATACTCCTAATCTGAACTCTTTCAATGATCCTCCAAACGTTTTCACTCACCCTCCACAACCCCAGTACGAATCATACTCGTGTGAATTATGTGGGAACGACGCTCATTATGGTTATGATTGTCCACCACGGGTGCCGCTTGTCTATGAGCAGGAACCGTGCTACAATCAAAACTTTAGTGATAATTATTATCCACAAAATTCACCGAGTTTTCCACAACAATATCTTTGTTGTGAAAACTGTGGGGGTCCTCATGAAAGTTTTCAGTGTCAACCGATGAATCAAAACTACTTTGAGCCTAATTCTAACTATTCCGGATTTGACCGACCCTCGCAGTATCCCATCGATCAATCACCTCCTCAAGAAATGAGTATACAAGATATGGAGCTTCAGAAGCAGCAGTATTTAGAGGAAATGCAAAGTATAAGTAATCAAATTCAGATTAAAGATTATCGTAATGAGAGAATAGATATTCATTATAGAAGGGAATGTGAAATTAAGATTGATGAGCTTAAGGCTAAATTCAATAAAATGAGTATTGAAATTAATAAAATCACTAAGGAGAAAGAGCTTCGGCAACGAGAGCAGGTAGCTAATCTTAGTACTCATACTCCCGAACCTTCGCAACGTTTCAATTTTACTTGCTATGATGACGATGATGACGATGAGGAGAGAACTATGCATTCGAATGAAATTATTTCTTAACTTCCTCCGTCTATTGCAATCACACCCGTCTTACCGACTATGAAGCCCGAGGACTCTCTCATCATGGGGGATGAGGATCTTAGCACTATTCCTGAAAAGGAATCAGACGAATTCATAAAGTCTGGTGTTGAGGACCTTGTTCCAATCCTAAGTGAGTCTGTAGATACGTCCGACAGTGATAGTGGGTGTGATTTGCCTTTTTGTGATAATCCCGTGACTTTCTCTAATCCTCTCTTTGATACTAATAATGATTTTACCTCTAGTGATGACGAGTCACTTCCTGAGGATGTTCTGGAAGAAAATTTTAATATTTATTTAAACCCTCTTTTTGAATTTGATGACGAGTACATCTTTAGTGACGTAAATCCTCTTTTTAATGAGGTGTTAGAGGACATCGAGAGCAAGGACTCCTATGTTTCTAAACTTGATGAGCCGGATTTGCTAGTCACACCTCTTTCCAAGCTTAATGAGGATGAGTGTTTTGACCCGGGTGGTGATTTCGTTTTGGAAGAAATCAAAGCTTGTCTTACAAGTGATTCCATTCCACGGGGAATTGATGATGACAATTTTGACCTAGAGGGAGACATTCTTCTACTCGAGAAGTTATTAAATGATGATCCATCATCTCCTTTTCCTTTGAAAAAACTTAATTTTGAGGAACATAAAGTAATAAAATCTAATGTTTCTACAGATTTTGAGGACGATTATTATGACTCGGAGGGAGACATAATCTATCTTGAGAGTTTGCTTATTAAGGACACTATTCCTAATCTCCCTCCCGAGGTGTTTTTAGATCGTGACCCAAGAAGCTTAGAAGATGAACCTGATAAAGATGATTTGAAGTATATCGTCAAAGTTTTTGACCCCAGGATTTGGGAGATAATTTCTTCTCCAACATATGTGAAGTTACCCTTTGAGAATCGTGTTGGGAATTATATTTGAGTTGATAAGACAAAACATTAATGAAAATGAAGGATCAAAGTCGTCATTATGGGATTCTACAAGATGTAGGAGAAAATGAAGATTTGGTCAAAAAGAGATAAAGATGAAAAGGTTGGCGTTTTCTCTTCCATGAGAAATGTGAATAATACTTCCACATCTTCTGATTAATAATTTCTTGATCGATAAATGTCATATTTTAAGTGAAATTTCAGTGATGACCATAATCCTCATTCGGGTCAGTTTTAACCCCTAAGGATACAAGGAAATTCGGGGAGGATGCATAGCTAGAGGACTCACACAAAAGCAATCGCTTCTCGGGAGGCAACCCATGTTTCTATCTTCTAATAAGAGTGACGTGAGGAGGCTCGCCTCATCCTTTCTCGTGTTTTGTGGCTTGTGTTTTATGTCCAGGATTGCCCGGATTATGAAGACTCTCGTGCTCATGATTTTGTCCAATTTTTAGTTCACTCAAGCTTCAATCTCTTAGCCATGACTTATATTATGGGAATCCGATATCCTAGATCTAACGTTTATCTATTAGCATAATTATTAAACGGCTTTTGATTTACGTAGGGACCTTGTTATATTAGGATTATGCATTGGTTTTAGTATGGGGGTGGCAGCTCTATATATTCAAGGACAACTGTTTGAGTTTAGTTTCATGGGGGGTATCTATCAATTTAATCTTACTTGCATTTGGTTTTGTCTTCACTAAAACTGTTTTGACCACCAAAAAATATGTGATTTTAGGCCAAAATTAAAAAATTTTCAAAATAAAATAAGTGTTTTGACACGAATTTTTGTCTTTTTAAGAATAAATTTTGACTTGATCGAGCATGTTGCGCTCTAGCTTGCCCCTTAACTTATATAAATTTAAGCTTTTGCTAGTTTTTTATATAAGAAGCTTTAAAACACGAATTCTAGCTTAAAAATGCCAAGAGTTTGCAAGTTTCCATAATAGACTTTAAATATGAAAAGTTTGTTTTTATTAGACTAAGCATTCGCGTATCTTTTTATTAAAGATTTTAAATTTGCGAAGAACGAAAAATGATAGAGTTAAGTATAAGTTAGATGCTAAACGTGGAGTAGTTGGATCTCTTTATAGCTCATAGAGGTTAATTGTGGCTTTTTTCTCCCACCAGCTTAATAAACGTTATATAATTGTTAAACAAATAAAGTTACTTTTTTTTACGATTCTTAGTTTAGATCCCTTCGCAGAGATTCCTTCTGGTGAAATTAAGGTATACATCGATGTTTTGTCAGTGTTGTGGGGAAATAGACTTCTGGACCATGGTCGGCTCACATACCGATGTGGCAGTTGTTAAAAGACCACATGACTTGAAATTTAGCTATAATGTAATAATAAATCAAAGCCGAAATAAGACTTCTGGATCATGATCGGCTCGTATACCGATGTGATATTCGTTTAAAGGGTGGAGGTAATAATAATAATAAAAATTACGGGTTGATAAAAGTTTACTGTCTCTGGTCGGTTCGCTCTCGATGTGGCAGTCTTCTAAAGAAGGCCCATAGTAAGAATAATAATCCGAGACTGCTAAAAGTTTGTTGCATCTGGTCGGTTCGCTCTCGATGTTGCAGCCTTCAAAAAGATTTGACCCATTATATTTAAAGACCGGGAGGTTTTAATAATAGTTCCATAATAATAATAAACTTAAAGCCACATATCGACATCGGGGATTAACTAAATATAAGCCTCTCGTCTCTGGACTCGTAGTTATTGTATCGCATGAAATAAAAGGATAACCCCTAAAAATCAAGCGAAATTAGAACCTAATTGTACCATATTTCTCACCAAATATCGACACTTAAGGAGAGGATTCCAAACTAATTAGGTGTCTAAACCAGGTATACTTTAATATGAATAAGAATATTATTTATTTTTCACCAATAATAAAATAAAACCCTAACGAATTTAGGAATAAAGGAGCGAAAAGTAACTATCGCTTACACAATTAGCATCATGAGTAGTGTTAGCAGTCTTAGTATTTGTAACAATAATGATTATTGTTTTTAAGATTCGTTTTGGGGCATGAGTGAAAAAACAAGGCCCGATGATTTATCCTTGTTGGACACTATTAAATTTTTCTGTTCCGTTATCCTAAAAGTTTGTTAATCTGAAAAGTGCATCAATTGTCACACTGTTAAGAATATATATATTATATATATATATATATATATCTATATTATATATATATTATATATATTATATGATATATATATATATTATAAATATATATATATATAAATATAAATGGTAAAATGGGGTGTTTCAAAAATATTGATTTTTTAATCCCCTTATTAATGAACACTTAGCTACTTTCGATGTATAAAAATAAGTCAAAGGGTGTGAATTTTTGGTGAAATTTTTAGTTTTTTAAGTTAGTATTTATGACATTGCGTAAGAACACGGCAATAGCGTAGTATGGGGGATTTTGATATGTGCTTAAACACATATCATTTATTTCTTATTATTAAGTTAAAAAGACCAACAATGAATGATAAATACATAAAAATGCATTGTATAAGTGTGTTTTGTTAATTGTGTCTTGCAGGTAACATATATATCACAAAAGGACAAAAATAAAGCAAAACGGACAAAACCGAGCACGAGAATGGATTGAGCGTAAGAAAACAAAGCAAAAGGCGTATTTATATTTAATGGGCCAACCCGTATCCATTTTATTGGGCCGGGTCAGCCCATTAACTTTAATACTATACCAATCCTAAATTCATTTATAAAACAAGTCCAAATCCAATCCACTAAACCTCTAACCCTGTCCAAAGCCCAAACATAAAGCCCAATCCTTATAACCAGATCCAAGTCAAACAAGTGATATAATAAGGTCAAAGTTACTATTCATTTTCCCTACCAAAGATTTACACAGAACAAACGATTCACACGGGGTAAACTTCATTCACCCATACGCTCCCATCTTTCTAGAAGCACTCCCTGACACGTTTGACATCATTTAGCCACGCTGGCGATCCCTAGCACTCCTATTGGCTACAAATTCGTAGAAACAATCAAAGGGATCAAAGAGATGGATTAGAAGATTAAGGGCTGAGATTAAAAGCTAAAGACGCTCCTCCTCTCCCCTAGAAGCTTCTTCTTAGGCTATAAATAGAATATCAGATCACACAATGGGGGATATCTAGTGTAGGAGTAGTGTAGGATAGATTAGGAGTAATGTAGCTTAATTTTCAGCTTAATTCTTGCTTATCTCTTGTATTCAGCTTAATGTACTACTCTTTTTATTAATAAAAGCAATTTTCAGTTTAAACCAATTGTGTTTTTAAATATAGCTTTTTACTTATGCAATTTACTCAATTTCTTAATAAGCTAAAATGTTTTCTCATGCCTTCTTTAAGCTTAAATAAGCTCCTAAAAGCTTATTTGAGCTTGTTTGTTCACTTTCAAGCCAATTGGTTAAGCATTATGGTTTGAGCTTAATATGGATGATAAGCCAGAAAAGGACGGGCTTATAGGGACTTTACCAGGTTATCTCTGATAAGCTGGAGCTTGTAGATAAGCTCCTTTGAGCAATTTAGATCCCTGTTAAGCTGGGATCAAGGTACTTTCTCTTTTACTTTATTTTTAGCTTAATTTTTGTTTAGCTTATCAATCTGCTTATTTCAGCTTATTCATTGCTTATCTCTGCTTATTTGATCTTATTTAGTCCTGCTTTAGCTTATTATACTTAGTTTATAGTTTAGTTTAGATTTGATCTTAGTTTTCATAAATCTGTCTAAATTTGGTTTAAATAGCTTATTAGAGTAGCTTATTGACAAGTGCTTACTTTTCCTTAGGATTTTGCTTAACAGACTCTTATATGCTTAGTTTAATATCTGTTTTAGCAAATTAAAGCCTTACAACATCTGTTTTAGCCTAAATATTAGAATTATAAGTTTGGTGTTTGGCATAAGCAGTCTTAACATAAGTTAAGACTGCTAGGCTTAGTTTTTTGGAATAAGTCAGTTTTAACAAGCTCTTATTTAGTCTTAAATATAGTTTTCAAAAATTTAGAATCAGTTTTGTTTAATTTTGATGTTGTTTCATTAAAAACTTAAATCTGCTAAATTCATAGGTTCTTAAAACAGTTTGTTTTTGAAATTCCTTAAAGGTGTTTTTAAGTTGTGATATTGGTGATTCAAAATGAGTTTCTACTGCATTATGATGAATCTGTTTTGAATCCTTAGTTGTTAGAATAGCTTCTTAAATTTTTAGCCAAAATCAGTTTAGTATGCAAGGTTTAGTTCTTGAAAATCAGCTTTTGCAACTTGAATTTTTGGATAAGAATTTAGCTTAATCTTGTTTAAGTTTGATGTTCTTTAGCTTATTTAGGTTTGAAGTTAATATGTTTTGAGGTTATAGCTTATTTGCACAAGTTTTGATCTTTAAATCATGGTTTGAAAGTAGCATCTTATTAAGAAAACTAAAAAAGAATAGTAGTGTGTCTGTCAATTTCATTTGAGCTTTTTCTAGCTTATTTCTTTTCCTCTTTGCTTAATCCTAGCTCAATTGTGTTCTTTGAGTCCTAATTTCTATCTGTTTCCATGTTTTAGCTTTTACCTTTTTCTTATTAGTTCAATAAAATAGTTCAAAAAGTGTGTCTAGAGTCCTCTTTAGTCCTTTTTAGTCAAACTGTCTAATGCTTTTTAGTGTTTTTCAGTTTAGTTTGTTAGCTTATTTCCTGTCATTAAGAGCTTATTGACTCTAGGGGAGAGTCTATGTTAGCTTGTTTTCCTTTTGTTAGCTTATTAGGGGCTTATTAATGGTTATGAAACTTAATAGTTAAAGCTAAAAGCAAGGAGCAAACTGTCAGTTTTAATTTGGCTTTTTACTTGCTTATTTATAAGTTCTGTCAAAAAGTCCCTTTATTAAAAGTGCTTATTTTTACTTGTTCTATAGCTTTTTCAAAAAGAAAATGAAAAATAAAAATGTTTTGCAAAAAGGAAGGTCACAGGACACGAACCCGTGACCCCCCTTCACAACCCAACACCTTAACCAGCATGCCCTTGGGACTTTTTCGTTATAGTATCATTTCATTTATTTCTTATATGCATTTAGAGTTTAGCTTATTATGCTTATTTGATCTTTCCTGGCTTATTGGTTTTAGCTTATTTGTTCCTTTTTCTTTGTAAAACTCACTTTTAGCTTAAAGTATTTTTATGATTTTTCTTAACATTTTTAGGAATAAGTTTAGTATTTTTAATTTCATTTTTAGTATTATTTAGTTTAAAAAATAGTTTAAAAATTCAAAAAAATAAAGTCTGTGTTTTAAAAAATAGTTTAATGCATTTTAGTTTAGAAATGTTCATTTTGAGATTTTAGAGTTTTATTTTGTCTTATTTGGTTAATTAGGTTGTTTTAATTTGCTTTAATTGTTTTTAAATGTCGTTAGATTTTCAAGTTGCCTTAATTTTCTAGATTAGCGTACCTTTATGTGCTTTCCAATTGCGTTATTAGATTTAGAATCTAAAATCAAAACTTAAATGACAATCAAGCTTGATTTACAACATGAACGCAGATTTTCATTCACCTCTCACCGAGGAGAACGATACCCGTGTTGATTACTTATTATTCTTTTCTAAGAATAATTTATATGATACTTTGCTTATGTATATGTATTTATAGAATTAAAGCCAAGAATCACACCAAAACACCAAGGCTTAAAAAACACTAACAGAATCACACCAAATTACAAACACCACCATTCTCTTCTTCTTGCAAATTCTAAAATGATAACACAAGTTTTGGAGTAAAATTTTTGAGAGAGAATGATGAGGGAGAGGGGAGAGATCCGGCCATATATATAGAGGAGAGGGGGACAAAAATTTCATATTCTTTTAAAAGATTTCAAAAGATTTGCCTTAATTCTTTTACACTTAATACTTAAAATAGGTTTTGTAAAAAAAGATATCATACTAAATAAAGGGGGGGGGGGGATATATATATTTAAGCAAATACCTTATGTTATGTATTTATAATGCACTTATAATTATAAGTGCATTATAAATACATAACATAAGGTATTTGCTTAAATATATATATCCCCCCCCCCCCTTTATTTAGTATGATATCTTTTTTTACAAAACCTATTTTAAGTATTAAGTGTAAAAGAATTAAGGCAAATCTTTTGAAATCTTTTAAAAGAATATGAAATTTTTGTCCCCCTCTCCTCTCTATATACATGGCCGGATCTCTCCCCTCTCCCTCATCATTCTCTCTCAAAAATTTTACTCCAAAACTTGTGTTCATCCATAGAATTTGCAAGAAGAAGAAGAAGGTGGTGTAGTAATTGGTGATTCCTGTAGTGTTTTTTAAGCCTTGGTGTTTTTGGTGTGATTCTTGGCTTTAATTCTTTGGTGTTCTTGTAATCCTCTCATTCTGATCCCTAAGGTATTCCATGTTCTTTTGAATTCATTCTTTGTGTCACCATGATTACACATAAGTTTTGCATAAAATCACAAAATCATAAAAGGAAAACATGTGTAATAATCTTGTAAAATTCTTTATGATTGAACCTGAAATAATCTTGTTAAAATCATGCTATGAAACCCTAGATAATCATTAATGATGTCTTAATGAAAACCTACAAGATTAGAAACCCTATGACATGTTTTTATAAAGAGGATTGGTAAGAATTAGGGTTATATGTCTTTATGTTTCTGACTAGAATTTTGGGTCGTGTTGATCGGGGAATAACTTGGTGATAAAAACGAGTTTTGACATGATTCTTGAGCCTAAAGTTAAAATCAAAGAGTCTAGTTTCTGGAAAATCTGGGTTCATGTCCATTAGAGGTCGGGAAGGTCGATTTTTAATTTTTATAAGATTAAGTGTCGAATCTGGAATTTTTGTCCGAATAATTTAGTAGTAGTATTTGATTTTTAATTCTCAAACCGTAAGGAGTTGGCCTTTAAAATTCGAACTGCTAAATCTTCATGATATTAGCTACATCCAAGATTTTTTTCAGAATTTTTTGAATTGTCTAAGTAGGGTTTTTACGCGTGAACTTTTCAAAAGTACCAGCAGGTCATTTTTTGAGTCAGTTTTGGTAACGATGGTTAAAAGGGTATTTATACATGAAAATAAAATCAACCAAAATTCGTGGACATACTAGACACATGTGGGAACCTCTGTGATTTTTAGTAAATTTATAGAGTGATCGTTTAATGGTTTATACAATTCGAAACTAAACCCTCAAAAAGTTTCACAGATTCTGTAAATTTAGGAAAACCCAAATTAGGTACATAATCACTATAAAAAGTAGTATTAACAATGGGTTTATAAAATAGATATATAATGATATGTAATGCATGGAATTCAGTAGAACATGTCGAGGTTGTGATCCTTTTGCCTTTGTGGTTCTTTTTACTCCGTTGCTAAGGTACAAATATTCCTCCTTTTAGTAAGGACACCTCATGACTTTTATTCTCATTTTTTAGCTACAATTGTTCGTTAGGATATTCCGTCCGAGTCCACTATCTGGACACATGACTCATGATATTCTATTTGAATTATATTCGCATTCATGATTCCTTTGATCTTTGTTTGAATATGATATTAGATCCGTTATCTTGATTGAATTATTCAGTTTGCTTAAATCTTTGCCCGAGCTATTTGAACTAGTCATGGAGGTACCATGACCATGTCATTGATGCACCAATGTCATGACACTATTTTTGTGGTGGTGTGAGTTAGTCCACGGCGTCCCTTTTGAATATGGCCCTTTGATTATTAAATTAGCTTAACATATGTATGTAAACTCGTCATTGTACTTGTGTATTTGATATGCCTTTGTTTTGCAAGGAGCGAAATGGGATGCATCCTATTACTTTGTTCTCGTTCAGTTCAAGGGTGAATGGTTGTGTGTGTGCTAATACACCTCAAATCACATTTGTACATCAGGATTTTGCAAATCCGGTGGTACAACTATTATGTGCTATATGATTATATCTGTTTGGGGTCTATTCATGTATCATGTTTAGACTTTTATCTGAGCTCGTGGCCATTCCTTTGTTATTCTCGATTCTTATTCATTTGATTCATATTTTGTATGATATTTGTTTAGCAGGTTCTCGTGATTCGTTTCATTCATTCTTTTGTCTTATTACCTTCCTATTATTATATATGTCCACTAAGCGTTAGCTCAGCCGCGTTTTCTTTTTCTGCGGCAGGTAATAAGCGGGAAGCTAGGATTTGAGTGTTGAGAGTAGGAAGATTTTAGAGGACCGACCCTTGATAGATTTCCTTTGGATTTATGTCCAAGACTTATTTCGTTTGATGATCTCTTTTCATTTAGACTTTGTTGGAATTTTAATACTTTTGGAAGTCATTTTGTTTCATGACTTTGTATTTTTATTTAATAAAGTCTTCCGCTTGCGTTTACTTTCTGATAATGACATCATAATATGACTCTTGGTCTCTTTATCGAAGCGGGATGTTACAACACACGTGATAGCCAGTTTTTCCCTACAGTTTTTTAACATGACACTCGACACCTAATTCTTACAAACTAATGGATAAAACATATACTAAACAAAACATCGTCTATATTAGAACATGCAACAATCAAACATTAAAGCACTACACACTTGATAGCCAGTTTTGCCCTATAATTTTTTAAAATGACACTTGATACGTAATACTTACAAACTAATAGGATAAACATATCCTAAACAAAACAACTGTCTATAATTACAACATGCAACAAACAAACACATAAAAGATACACCATATAAGTAAAAGATGCTTTTAACCCAAAGACACGCCCGGTGCAAAAGCACGGGCTCGAACGCCTCATTGTAAGGTATACTAGTAGCTTGTAAATACTGAGAAATAAAATTTCATTACATCATATACATCTTAGCTACTGTTGTAATGTTTTTATTATTATGTTAAGAAGAAAATTAAAATTATAAGTTTAGAACGTATTGTCATATTTTTATTATTATTAAAGGCTTTAATATTAGTAGTTGGTAATTATTAATAAACGTCAAATAAATCTTATATAAACCATAGATAAACGCTAATAAAATACAAACAAGGCTATTATAAGTAATGACATATTACAACACTCAAATGTAAAGCGCTACAAGTACGACAACCAAGTACTATTACAATATGACATAAATATCTAGTGATCTAAATCGACATATTCAGGATTACGTTCACGATAACGTTGAATATACGTATTTAGCCAAGCTGAAATGACATGCTTTCCTATCGAGATCACAATCAAATTTGGGATCTTTTCCAATATGGTTGAACATATTGGATATCTCTCTCGTCATATTCACTCTTACAAAATGCATACCATGTACAAGTGCTATCACAACGCTCTCACGTCGTTGCGATTCTGGTGGACTAGACCAAATCGGAAAACATGTGTTGCTGCCATGAATGTTTAAATATTGAACTACTCTATTATACCTTGAAGCAATTAATAGACCCGTGTTTAGCATGACCATCCAGTTTTCCTCTGGTGCAGGACCTGATCCCGTGAAATTTATTAATCTGTAAATGAGTTAATATCCCCCCCCCTCTTGCCATCCAAATAACGTGTGTAATATACTTCATGTTCAAATTTAACTCATTTCATAAAACAACGAATTAGGCCATAACTTCGTGGATAGAATAAGACATCGTCAAGATGCAGGAAACCACATTTCCTAACACGTTGAATATTTTGAATACTATAGAAGAGATAGCGAATATTTAAAGAATTTAGGCAAACATTTAAGTTGTTTCATCTAATTGGGGAAATAGTCCCCATGATTTTATGATCATGAACGCACCATGAATTGAATTGAACATGATACATTTGGGGAATTTAGATCGAGATGATCTTGGATAAGGGTATGAAACTCCGCCCAACACGTTCTTGTTCCAACTATGGGAATTAGGTGGACGGTGCAAATAGAACTATAAATTGTCGGGTCTTGGTGTGTGAATGAACTATGCCTCACTTGTTCGTGGTTCAAGTATAGATTGTACTCTAAGTCCAAGTAGGAACTGTGTCTTGCTGGTTCGTGACTGAATATGTAATTATCCATTGTTTCTTCTTGGTTCAAGTCTAAGTGATGTAAACCAAAAAAGGTTGGTGTGTTATGTTGACTAGGTTTAGTAGGTTCTTGAGTCGGTGGATCAACACGGGTTATTTTATTAGGCTTCGGCTTTAGACTTGGACGCCCACATGTATTTTTTTAACAAGGAGATCTAGAATTGAAGTAGTTGATGGGTTAAATATCCCTCTACTCTTCTTTAGATAGTTGGACTTTCAAAAGTGGACTGCTTTTTGAATGCTTCCTTAAACTTTTCCACATCATTATTACAACAAAGACCCATCATTTATGAATATAGATGGCGATAAATCGAGTGTTTATCCAACATAAGTCAATCGATTACAAGGTGGAATAGATTTGGACCCTACATTGAAAAGGGGTAATGGTTAGGATGATGTAAAATATAATAAAAATATATGCCGGATCAAGTTAAGTGGGCTAACATGCGTTGACATATATTGCAATCCCGTGCGCACATGGTAACCACAACTTGTACGCAATAGGCACCCACAATTTCTGGATGCTAAGTTAACACTTTTAAACGGTTCTAGTTCTGTGAATATTATATCGAGCGCATGTAGTGAAACCAAACCCCACAATTTTTTTAATTGTGGTATGTTAAATTGATGTTTTCGAGCAATTTTACTTTCTCTACGAAGTGATTTAAACTAAGAATCGCAAAAACCTAAAGTAACTTTATTTATTCAACAATTATATAACGTTTATTAAGCTGGTGGGAGCAAAAAGCCACAATTAACCTCTATGAGCTCTAAAGAGTTCCAACTACTCCACGTTTAGCATCTAACTTATATAAAACTCTATCATTTTTCGTTCTTCGCAAATTTAAAATCTTTACTAAAAATATCCGCGAATGCTTAGTCTAATAAAAACAAGCTTAGCAAATTTAATGTCTATCATGGAAACTTGCAAACTCTTGGCTTTTCAGCTAGAATTTGCGTTTTAAAGCTTCTTGTATAAAAGACTAGCAAAAGCTTAAATTTATATAAGTAAGGGGCAAGCTAGACGCAACATGCTCGATCAAGTCAAAATTTATTTCTTAAAAAGACAAAACTACGTGTCTAAACACTTATTCTTTTTTTTGAATTAATTTTAATTTTGGCATATTTTTGCTATTTTTGGTGGAAAAACGGGGTTACGTGAAGGCAAGGAAAATGCAAGTAAGATTGAATCAAAAAGAATCCTCCCATTTAATACTAGAACTAGAACCCTGCATTGTTATCCTCAATGTATCTTTCTACCTCATAACTAATTTCCAAAGCATAATCCATAAAATAAGAGGTACTTTACGCAAATCTGATAAACCGTTTATTCATTTTTTTAAATCGCTAATAGATAAAATTTTTAGTCAATAATAACTTAGATATCAGATTCCCCAATATATAACCATGAGAAGGATGTGAAGAATCAGACTTAACGAAGGAACAACACCTACCATCTATCTCATTTACGATACTTCAAGATCCGGGCAGAATCCTGGATCAAAAACACAAAACGCGCTAACAGGGTAAGTAGGCGAACCTCCACACACACACTATAAAAATTTAACATACAATACTAAGGAAAATCAGCGGTTTGCCACCCACGAATAGCAAGTTTGTAGTATAACCGAGTCACGAGCTCTGTACTTGAACAAATTAAGATGGTCCATGGGAAGGTTTGGAGATCCAAGACAACTATTGGTGTGCGTTCCCCTGCTCACAAGTATTATTAAGTCTTGATTGTTCACCTATGAAATTTTGTCGGCGTTTTTTGATATACCGATGGTTTCCATAAGGGAAAACTTAAAGCAATGGAGAAGTGTCGGTCCAACGGGTTTTAATGTAGCTTACCCGAGAAAATCATTAATCTGAGAAATTGCAAGTGTAGAAGACAGCTCGATCACCAACATTAAAAACGCGGTTCTCATGATCCTCTTCGTGTTTTGTTCCCTCTTTGTAAGAATTTAAAAAGTTTTTTATCTCGTAGGCTTAGATCTCGTAGTTCATTTAAAATTATTCATTTGAACTTTCTGTGTAATCACCTCGTCTTAGGACAAAGATGGCAATGTTTCAAGGCCCAATAGGACCTTGTGTTTATGTTAATAGGAAGAGACAAGATTTCTATAACACAACTATAAGGAGTTCACCCAATAGGTGTTTATGAAAGGCTGCTACGAGCAACCCATAAAGCATCATCTAACTTATCGAACCATGAAGCACGATTTGCACCTACAGTCCTTTCTAATATACGTTTCAAACCACGATTTGAAACCTCCACTTGTCCACTTGTTTGTAGATGATACACGGTAGAAAGACAGTGGGTAACTCCATACTTAAGCATGACCTTCGCGAATTGGTCATTGCAAAAATGGGTACCGCGATCACTAATTATAGCACGAGGAGTTCCAAATCGGGCAAAAAGAGATTTCATTTAACAACGACTCGGGCATCATTAGTGGGGAGCGCTTTTGCTTCAACCCATTCTGACAAGTAATCGATGACCACGAGAATGTACTTGTTCCCTCGAGAAGATGGGAATAGTCCCATAAAGTCGATGCCCCATACGTCAAAGATCTCGCATACTTGAATTGCATTTTGAGGCATTTCATCTTTTGGCTAGATTTTGGCTTGACGTTGACAAGCTGAGCACCTGACTCAGGGATACTAGTGACGGTGAGGTGAGGATGGGACAAGTCATGGGCATCTCGGTAAATAGTCGGCCAATAAAAACCAGAATCGAAGACTTTCTTAGCGGTGTAGTTCGCACCATGATGTCCCCTGGTGGGTCTATTATGGCAAGCCGTGAGGATATCAACGGCTTCTTGGCCGTGAACACATCGTCTAATCACTTGATCTGCACAAATCTTAAACAAGTAGGGGTCGTCCCAAAAATAATGCTTACCGTCCTTAAAGAATTTTTTCTTTTGTTGGGACGACATCCCTTTCACAATAAAATTACCCGCATGGTAGTTTGCAATGTTGGCAAACCATGGGGTACTAGCTACATCACCAACAAAAAAAAGGTAACCATCCCAAGTGTCTCGAGAGGAAATGTTTCCATAATTTCCTTTTTCTCAAGATCACTTTGATGGGGATTTTCTAGTCTTGATAAGTGGTCTGACGCGAGATTCTCCGCTCCTTTTTTATCACGAATTATGACATCAAATTCTTGGAGTAGGAGAATCCACTGGAGCAATCTCGGCTTAGCATCTTGTTTAGCAAGAAGATACTTTAGAGCCGAATGGTCCGTATACACTATGGTCATTGATAAGACTAAGTAAGGCCGGAATTTCTCGAAAGCATACACCAAGGCTAATAACTCTTTTTTTGTAGTAGTGTAATGTGCTTGAGCATCCGTCATGGTCTTACTAGCATAGTGTATAGGCTGGAAATGTTTGGTCTTACGTTGCCCCAAGACTGCACCTACCGCGTAATCACTAGCGTTGCTCATACTTTTCAAATGTAGGTCCGCAAATGGGGGCAACTAAAATAGGGATTCGTTTAACTTTTTCCTTAATAATATTAAACGCTTCCAAAACCTTCTTTCGAGAAATACAAACGGGTATCTTTTTCAAGAAGAAAGTTGTCATCAGGTCAGGCGATTTTAGAAAAATCTTGAATAAATCGACGATAGAACCCGACGTGACCTAAGAAACTTCGAACGCCTTTGACGGAAGTCGGATGAGGGAGTTTAGCTATAACATCAATTTTAGCTTTATCGACCTCAATCCCACACTTTGAAATCTTGTGGCCGAGGACAATGCCCTCTTTAACCATGAAATGGCACTTATCCCAATTTAGAACTAAGTTGGTTTATTCACACCGTTTTAGCATTTTGTCTAAATGGGAAAGGCAAGATGAGAAAGAATCCCCGAAGACCGAGAAATCATCCATGAAGACCTCCATTATTTCCTCGATCATGTCATGGAAAATGGCCATCATGCACCTTTGGAACGTGCCCAGAGCATTACATAAACCGAAAGGCATATGTCGGTAGGCAAACGTCCCATAAGGGCAAGCGAAGGTAGTCTTTTCTTGGTCTTGCGGGTCAATAGGAATTTGAAAATATCCAAAAAATCCATCTAAAAAACAATAATATTCGTTTCCCGCGAGTCTTTCGAGCATTTGGTCCATAAATGGCAACGAGAAATAATCTTTACGAGTAGCATCATTAAGCTTTCGTAATCTATACAAACACGCCATCCGGTAACTAGTCTCGTAGGAATCAATTCATTATCTTCATTTTCAACTACGGTCATGCCACCATTCTTAGGCACACAATGAACGGGGCTCCCCACGGACTATCGGAGACAGGGTAAATCAATCCGGCAATAAGAAGTTTGATAACTTCCTTTTTGATAACCTCATGAATTTTCGGATTTACCCTTCTTTGATGTTGAATCGCCGGTTTGAAATCATCTTCCATTAAGATCTTGTGAGTACAAAAACTAGGGTCGATACCCTTAATGTCGGAGATTTATACATGCGATGCCCATATAGTGTACTTAAGAACCTAAAAAAGGCGTCCTTTTTTCTTCATATTTTAATTCTTTAGAAATTATGACGGGTAATTTATCGATTCCTTCTGAAAACGCGTATTCAAGATAAGACGGTAAATCCTTGAGCTCAAGCTCCGGAGGATCATCAATAAAAGATTTAGTCGTTTTAATTTCCTCAAAATTAAGTTCTTTCGGAGGGAGAGGAGATGATGGATCGTCATTTAATAACTTCTCGAGTAGAAAAGTACTCCTCCGGAACAAATCGGCATCAATCATTTCCGTTAATAGAAATCATTTTGTAAGACAAGTTTCGATTTCTTCCAAAATGAAGTCACCTCCCTCAAAAGGAGTGAGAAAAGGGAAAAGAAGTAGAAAGGATAGGATCTAAAGACGGAGCGGGATTGCCACTTTTAGAACTATCTGAAAAACCGAGCACTTCTTGAGCATACTCCTCACATGAAACGTCAATGACATTGATTCGATTAACCGGTTTAGCATTATTGTAGGAGTATCTCGAAGTTTGACCAACTTTAAAGGTTATGGCTTCATCATCAACTCGAAGAGTTAATTCTTCACCATAAACATCAATCAAAGCATGTGTCGTCCTCAAAAAAAGTCTCCCGAGGATCAACAACATTATCAACGACTACGAAGTTTGTCGGAAAATGGAACTTTCCTACTTTTACAAAGACGTCTTCGGCAATACCGGATGGACTAGTAGTCGATTGGTTTGCAAGTTCAAGAATCATTCGAAGTAGGAGTAATTCGGGGAGTGAGAGCTTCTTCCATATAGAAAGAGGCAATCCAAGTTTATGCTTGCACAAGATCGGCCAAGGATAAGCATTCCCCTATCTCCGAAAATCGACAGATGGAATAAGAAACTTTGTTCGGGTTCACCAAGTTTTATCTGGGCAACTTTATTTAGATAACCACTAGAACAATTCTCATTCACCGATGTTTTTAGCTAAGCAAACAATTTACTTTGTTATTAAGGAGACTTTTAAACATTGAAGCAAATTTCGGCATATGCAGAAGAACATCTGCGAAACTGAGCTCGAAATGTAATTCCCGAAAGATTTCAACAAATTTTGAAGCTAGGTTATCATCTTTTTCACGGAGCTTTTGCTTGTTAGCTCTTGAAGGATAAGGTATAAATGGTTTAGGCTTAAGGAGCACAACGGGCTCATTATAAGGAGTCTTATAAATTTTGACTACCGAGGTTGGATGTTTTCGTACTCGTTTGCACTGTATCCTATTTTGTCGACCTCGGGTTCCCGTTCCCACCACCTTGGTGAAATAGTGAAGAGCAAGTAGGTGGAATTAAGAGGGTCCATCATAAGAAATACCACTTCCGTGTGAGTGATAGCTTTCAATTCACCTCTCGGTTTAGTAACAGGTGTTGCTAGAAGTGAAACCCTAGCCCGAAGAATGAAGCGTTAATTCATTTAAAAAAACTACCAACATATCTTAATATCATTCCGTTAACCTCATTCTTGATCGCATGTTCTGTCTAGGCAACGTAGTATCCATCTCTTTCATTCAATTCCTCCTCATATTGTGTCTTATTTAGATTTTGCATTAATTCTCATATTAACGACATTTTGTCTACATGGTACTCGGAGATCGTGTAAGGTCTATATTGAGGCGGTGCTTGATAATTCTGGTTACCTTTATTGAAATTATTTCCTCGGTTTTGATTGTAACCTTGATTTTGATTGAAACGGTTTTGATTATTTTGCATGGGAGGAAAAACCAGTGGTCCCCATTTGATTGCTTGCACGATAAGTCGGGTCTCCTTGAGGACGATATTCTTGATTCTGATTATTGGTTGTTGCGACTGTAAAAGCATTGAAAGTGTTGCCATCGGCGGAAAGACACTCATAGTAGGGATGCGGTCCCCCACAAGTCACACAACTTTCAGTAATTGCTTTAATGATCTTTGGAGGCGAGGTTTTAACATGACGAAGCATAGAACTAACGGCATCAGTAAGAGCGGCCATCTCCGATGGGCATGCCGTGGTAGAAGAAGAAGTATTATCACTCACTTTGGAAACAACCGGTTTGTTTCGTGAGTTGCGAACTTTCAACTTATTTTCAATAATTGTCAAAGCATCCCGAGGAGTTTTTGTCAAAAGATTACCACCGACGGCGGCATTCAAGGAATCTTGATCGGTTGGGTTTAAAGCATTGTAGAAAGTATCGAAGTTGATGTAATTCTCGTAAACTCCGTGATTTGGCATGCATAAGGATATCCATGAAAAGGTCACATGCCTCACTAAACTTTTCCCCTATAAACTTTTTGTTGAAAATTTTGAATCAAATCGTAATTTGTAGTTTTGGAAGGAGGAAAAAATTGGTTAATAAACTTGGAAACAAGATCTTCCCAAGTAAGAATAGAACGAGGGGGTTCTTTTTCGAGCCAAATCCGGGCTGCCCCCTCGATAGAAAATGGAAAAAGCATAAGCTTAATCGACGAATTAGGCACATCTTTATACTTAATTGTGGAAGTAATCTTGTTAAACCAACGAATGTGAGCATGAGGATCTTCTTTCTCAAATCCGTAAAATTGTTTTGAAGTTACAAGATTTAGAAGTCCATGTTTAGATGATCGTTCTTATAAGTCAAGTCAGACCCTAAAAGTCAAAGATTGAAATCGTCATTCAAAATTTCGAAAATTCTCGAATGTTACAGGACATCGTAACTATGGGAACTTCTTCAAGAGCGAACGGTTCGACTCTTTGTTTTGAACGTCTACGGTTACGAAGTCTCGGATTCGTAGAAATAGGATTCGTAGAAGGTTCACCAATGAATTTTGAAGAAGAGCGAGTTTGCATACACTAAAAACAAAATAAAAAGAAAGAATATTTTTGTAACCGATAATCGAACAAGTGTACGATAGCTATCTAGAAAACGCACAAAGAAGCGGAGGAGCGGGTAAGCGCAAAGCGTTTTAAAAACCTTCTCCTTTCGGGTCGAAGTTCGTAGGATCGACCCTCCTTATACCTCTCTTATAGTTTGTAATCTAAAGGTGAGCCGAATTCACAAGTGACACAACGGTCGTTTTTGTTGGTTTTTTTTCAATTTTTTTGGTATTTTTGATTACTTGATAATAGAAAAAATATATTCACAAATGAAAGCGATAACTTCACGGGGAAGGGTCTTCAAACACTAATCTTCAAACGTACACAATAATCGTTTCACAACCTCCCCGGCAGCGGCGCCAAAAATTGATCTCCTTTTAACTATACATATATATATATAGTAATAATTGCTTAATACATATATATAATATATAACCAAAATATCAATTAAGAAAAGAGAGAGTAAGTATTCCTTAAGGTTTTTAAGAAGGGAAATTTCTTTTAACCAAAGCAAAATCCAAAACCTTCCGGGGTCGTTTTCTGACGAGGCGTGAATTGAGAATCGAGTTTAAGTCCGTGATCGCATGTTTGAATGATTCAATGATTCTTTGGATTCTATTTCTACAAATAAGATGCAAAAACAAGTAAAAGCAAGCCTAAAACGAAAACAATTAAAGTTAAAACACGAAAAACGATAACGGGATCTAAACCCGAGCTTTAAAAACCTAAATCTCCAAATTTAAACCCTACAAAAGCAAATTTAATTTTTAAAGGTCCTAAATGATAAAAGAAAATTTTAAAAAAAAGAATTTTATTTTTTTGACTTTTATTTTATTTATTATGAATTAAAAACTGATTTAATCTAAAAAAATTAATTAAAAATACTAAACTAATTTGGAAAATTCTAAAAAAATCAAGAAAAGTACTTTTAACTATTTTAAACCTAAGAAAAATAAAATGGTTCAAACAGCTTATTGAAATAAGCTGTAAATAAGCCTTAAAGAGCTGAAAGGGTTAAACTACCAAAAAGGGTTAAAAGAAAAATGGCTTGAATGTATAAATCAAAAAGACTCTAGGGCAGTTGGTGAGTGTGTGGTGTGTTAAGGTGTTGGCTATGAAAGGGGAGGTCACATATTCAACCCCTGTGACCTCTCTTTTTTACAAACTATTTTTTTGTTTTCTTTTTTAAAAAGTTATAAAATAAGCTAAAATGGAAAACTTTAAAAAAAGAACTTTTTATAAAACTTGAAAATAAGCTAGAAATAAGCTAACTTAAACTAACAGTTTGCAAAATTTTAACTAAGGGCTTGTTTCTTTTTTTATATGAATTAAGTGGTTTTTCCACTAATGCCTCTTAATGGGTGAAGGGAGGTTTTGGTGTGTGTATAGAATAAGATGAATTAAGGTGTTTGGGCCCATCACTCACCTAACAAGAGGCATTAGTGAAAAAAAGAAACACCCTCTAAATGAGATTATGCTAACTGTGAGGTTTTTAAGACTCAATAAGCAAATATTTAACAAATAAGCTAAACTCAGATAAACACATAAACCTAATAAGCTATTCTAATTAAAAATAAGCAACCAAAGTGAACTAGAAAGCTTTAAAAAGCACTAAGACGGCCAAAAATCAAAATAAACTAAAGATACTTAACACTTAAATGAATTTGCTTTTAAGCTTGAATAAGCTCAAACCTAAGTCAACAAAGCTACCAGGACTATTAACCTAACCTAATAATCAATCCTAAATACTAATTAAGCAAATCCAATAAGTAATGAGCTCAGAAATCAAAATTAGATTTATGGCCAAAATTGTTAACCAAACAGCCTAAGTAGTCACTTTCTAGCTTATTTTTAATCCACTTAAGCTATCCTTATGGCTTAAAGACCAAAAGGACAAATGAAGCTTATCCTATAAGCTACAAGATTCAGCCAAGAAAAAGCAGTTTGAAACTCGAATAAGCTATGAAAAAGCCTAATGAAAAGGACTGTTAAGACAGATTAGGATATTTTTGGTTTTTCAATTTTTTATAAAACACTAAAGTATTAATTGCAGCCCTTACTTTTTTGGTTTTTTCAAGGTTTTTCTAAAAGACAAAAGACAAACTGCAGCCCTAAGATTAAGCTAGTAAAAGAAGACTAAATTATGAAATAAGCTAAAACAGATTACCTACTATATCTAAAGAGCTTATGCTATCAATTTTAGGTCCTAAAACAAACTTTATCTTGCCTGAATTTGCTAATGAAAATGGGACTTTTAACTTTTTTGAAAATGAGACTTAAGAACTAGACATAATTTAAACTTAAAACACAATTGACACATGCACACTTAAACCAAGTTCTTTCTACTGCATTTTAGCATCCAAACAAAGCATTCAAAGGAACTAAAAAGCAAGTTAAGCAAATCCAAGCATATAAGCTGATATAAAAGAAACAATAAGCACAGATTCAAACCATGACTTCTAAAAACTTTGAAAAAGAGTTTTAAACCTTTTAAACTTTTGAAAACTGATTTAAAGAACTTAAAAGAGCTTGTCAAAGTTGGCTTTTAAACCAAAGTTGACTCAAGCAGTACTAACAAGGGTTAGTACTGCTTGTGCCAAACACCCCTTTAAATTTCTTAAATCCATTTTTAAGCTTAAAACAGATGTAGAAAACTTATAAAAACTCAAAACAGATTTAATATAAGATTAAATAAAGACAAATAAGCAATTATAACACAGAAATAAGCACTTAAAATAAGCCAACAAGAATAAGCAGTTTAAAGCAATATAAAAGACAGTTTTAATGAAAAGCATAAGTAAATGACATATGAGCAATAAGCAAGCATAAATAAGCAATGAATAACATTAATAAGCAATAATAAGCAAAAATGAACAGTAAAATGATAAAAGTGATAAGTACCTTGCACTTTGCTCTAAACAAGGGCAAATAAGATCTCAAAGAGCTGATCTACAAGCTCCAGCTTATTTAAAACAAGCTAGTAAAAACCCACAAGCCCTTCCAAGTCTGGCTTGTCATCCAAAATAGCTTTTTGAGTGAAAAAGACTAAAGCTATATAAACTATGGAAAAGTTTATATAGCTTAAGTTAAAAAACTTAAATTTCATTAAACTAAAAAAATAGTACAAGGCTTTAAAAAAAGTACAATAAGCTAAAACAAACTTAATATAAGCTGAAAGATAAAAACTAGATAGCCTCAAGGGCTTACAAGAGTCCTATTTATAGAGGATAAAGAAGGTCTTGGGGTCTTCTCTTTGTGCTAGTTCTGTGAGAGGGATGAGAGGGTGTGCTTCTTGTGTGAGTGAGCTCGAAACCATCATCATAGCCATCCATTTTACTTGTTCACCAAGTAGTATGATCACAACCCTAGATTCCTTGTCCTTGTTAATCAACGAATGAGAAACCATATGATTGCCAAGGTGGAATTGGCACCTTGTGGAGTGGGGCTGCTTTGTAAGAGTGATGGGTTTGTTTTGGGGTGTAGGGGTCGAGGTGAGAGTGATGGGTGAATAGTGAAAATGGCGGGAAAGGGGTGAGTTTGTTTTGGTTGATAACAGGGTTAGGGGACAAGGTAATAGGGTTAGTGTTTAGGGACTAATGGTGTAATTTTCTAAGTACTAGCAATGTTAGTCCATAAGGACTAACGATGCAAAACCAGGGACTTGTGGTGTAAAGGGTTTTAAAGGTTAAGTGTTGTTGGGCTTATATTTGGGCCGGTTAAGATTTAAAGGGTTCTTGGTCTTTTTAACTTATAAGACTTGATTTTAAGGGCTTAATGGTCTGGCCCGGCCTATTAGATGGGCGCGGGTTGGTCCATTTAAGATGCACACGTCTTTTGGCTTTGACTTTTCATGCTCTTTCTAATCCCGTGCTCGGTTTTGTCATTTTTTCCTTTAATTTTGTCCTTTAGTGAATAGCCATTACCTGCACATCATAAATAGCAAAACATACATATATTTGGCATTTTTGATATATTTTGGTCATTTTAGGCTCGTTTTTATAGGTAAAAGGTATGTGTAATTAAACATATACCACATGACCTTGCTGAAACTATGATATGGTATATTCTGAAAAAGACGTGTGTTGAACTTATTCGGGCATGCTGAAGCCCTAGTCAACACACTTTTTGCTCAAGAACACATCTTGGAGAATTATCACGAGCAAAACATCAGGGAGTTTTCCGTTCTAATTCTATTTTCTCTTATTATTTAATTGTCTTATCTATACAACGAGGACGTTGTATAATTTAAGTGGGGGGTGGAGAATTAGAATGTATTTGTCTTCTTTTTTACAAAATAACATTAAAAGTGCTTAAAAACGGCCAAATTTAAAAAAATTTCGGCATGCTTTTGTAAAAATCACTAGTTACATTACCTAGAGCCTATCTCATTTCCAACTGCTTACTAAAAAATTCACAAAATTATGAGTGTGCCGGTGATGTAGTGGACTTTAGAACTTGGCTTGGTATATCACTCGAGACCACAATGATTAGTATTATGGATTTAGATGGAGGAACATGTTCAACTGATAAATTTATAGGATTAAACCAAATAGCCTACGTGTCGTAAAAATTAACTAACTACACTGGTTAGTTAACTACCATGTAACCCTTTGTTTACTCTCATTTATAGAGTAAGATTCCCTAGAACAACCTATTGAGCCATTCCTTTCTTTTTCTACACCATATTATATGTTTTGTTACACCTTTACACCTTAGCCTTCCGTGTAGATTAAGCTTATTTTAATCAAAGTTGCTAGTTGTCGTATAAAGCTTTGTATTTCCTATGTCAAAGTGAAATTTTTCTATCTTTGTAATGGTCGAGAAATTGCACAATGCAATGGGAAAAATATGTAGCTCAAGAGTTTCGCTACTTTCGCAATTATGAATCATGTCCGAAGAAGAAGTGTTACAAGGAAAAGATTATCCGGATGAATTATGATAGTGAAGACGGTGAAATAAAACCAAGATTTATGATGTGTTGCAAAAAAAGGAAAAAGAGAAAAAGCAAAAAAAGAGCAGTTAGAAAAATAGTCGGTTCAAAAGAAGTTTATACCGAAGGTATGTAAAGAGCGGGATGTAAGGGAATTTTTAAGGGAAGTTGACCGTTATGGGAATGCCAACTTAGGTTGTCTTTGTCATTCCTATAATCGAGGCGTTTGTCTATATGTTCGAGTCTTTGTCATGGAACGGTCGGGGGAAAGTGACTAGCAACCGTACCTTATTTGTTGGCTTAATCTATTTGTTTTGTGAATTTTGTTTAACACCCATTTTACTTCCGTTTCTTAGCAACTAACCTTAATGTCTACTCGAACGAGGACTTGTACGAGAATGCTTTTCTATTCCGTCATTACGGCCATGCATGCATGTCTCAGCTGCCTTGTTGGATGACGACTTTTGGTAAAAGTTAGAAGCTCCTTACCCTATATCGTTCTTCTTCCTAACTGCTGGTTAAACACGAACGGGGATGTGATCGGATTGTTTATGTCTATTCCGTCATTGCGGCCATATATGTACAATGTAACTGCCTTGTTGGTGTGGTACTTATGGTGAAAGACTGTTGAATGATCAACCCTAAGCCTTAACCTAATTTATCTTTGGACTTGTTCCTTCTTAGCTTTAGCAGTGGATATTGTATCCTTGCCAAGCCTATGATAGAAAACTAATCACGACCGAGCAAATGAGCGTACCAATTGTTGCACCCTAGATTAGTTGAGGGATTTGAGTGTTTTCATTTCAATATTTCATGAGGAGCTTGGTTATGTACAGGTGATTAGGACAAAACGATGCTTAAACAGAAAATCCTTAACTTCGGTTAGGACACATTTTCATTAACTTTTCTAAAGTCTACTTGAGGACAAGTAGGATTCAAGTGGGGGGATACTTGATGACATCAAATAACGTCACTTTATTATATCATTTATCCCATATGTTTTACCCACTTTTATATAATTATTGCATTATTTGGTACTTAATTGCTTTAAAGTTTATAAATGCCGTAATTCAGGAGTGTTTTGGGAAGACAAGCTAAAAGTCACATAATTTGGAGCTAAACGAAGACATTTGAAGAATGCTAATTTCTAACTACATACGCCGTATCCAACAAAAGAGATACGACGTATCAGCCGCCAGGGGGGGAACTTCAACAAGAAAAGCGCTTTGAACAGAATCCCAATACGGCGATCCTTCTTGTTACATATACTCCGTATCACATGAAGAATACGTTTTTGGATTATTTATTCGAATATACAGAATCCATAAAGTAAATTGGGAATATATCACTGATTGATTAAGAACGTAGTGCGCACTCCAAGGAATCCAGCCCAATACGCCTTATCGACCTAGCCAGATACGGCGTATCGAGTCTTTTTCAGACACTATAAATAGAAGACTCAAAAACGAGTTTTTAGTGTGCAATATCATATTCTATATACCATACTCATTTTTTTTTTGATATGAACTTTAGAAGAGAAATCAGACTCACCAAGGTCAAGCATTGATCCACGAATCCATGAAAAGACTTCGTGTAATTTTTACCCTCTTACTCTTAAAATCGTACGATTTCATTGTTAGATACGGCTTGTATAATTAACATTGTTTGATTACGCTTGTATAATTACAATGGTTGTGGGCTAATACCCTCGGGTATTAGCCATCTTAATAAAAGTTCAATGTTTGGTTTGTTTTAAAAATGATTTCTTAATTTATCGTTGATTGTTTAATTATGTTTATCACCTCATACTTGTTTATGTGTTTGAATATGTGACCTATCATTCAACTGGGTCTAGTGATACCTAAAAAGTAATCTAGATACCGGGATAGCTCTCCATGTCGTGTTTTATATTACTGGACCAATATGATCACAAATAACCTTATGTCTTTGTCTTTGAATTATGAGCTTAGTTGGACCGGTAGGTGACCCGTTTATGTTTCAGCAATCATGCTCTTAATTAACTGATAAAGATTTGAATAGTGGACTACCTATATATAAAACACCATCAAACAATAAGTGGGTAAAGTCCCATTGGGCTAGGGTTTTAACCGGATCACCACTGCTTTGATTCCTTAAGATAGATTATAATTAAACTAAATGATGCTTTATGAGAATGTGTTAATTGTGACTGGATTAATCGTGTCTAGGTCTTAGGATGATGTCCCGCCTAAGTCTTAAGAATGATATGCCGCTTCGAGATAAGTAAATCATTGCACTAAAACAAACGAACCAACATTGAACTGGATTTAATATGGTTAATACATTTTTCTATCATTTGGCTTGTACCGCTTTTCTATCTTCTAATTTTCTTCTTTTGTATTTATTGTTTATTGAATTGATATTTGTCACCACCAAACCTGTGCTAGTCTCTCAGGCTGAAAACCCACCATATCATTAGACAATGTATATAACATATGTTTAACCAGTAAATAGACTAATTAGAACTAATTAAAATACTGATAGAATAAAGGATTAATGTTTCCCTCTTAGTGTTTGACACCATACTTACCGCAAAACTCCATCTTGACCGTATACACTGCCCGTTAAAGTGTTGTTTTAGGTTTGTCGGCTAAATATAAATTTAAAACTTGATAATCAAATAATTGACCCTACACGACAGCACATCACACATCCTCATGTGACCAGACTGACAAAATATTTGCATCGTTCGTCCTTAGGGATGTACGGTGGCTCAATTTTACTAACGGATGGATGAAAATTGAGCGAAGTATGAGCCAGAGATGTGAGACAGCCTTTTTAGCAATGTTTTAAGACCTGGTTTTTTAATTGACTCGGTTTAGTAGCCGGTGCACCGGGTCATTGGTGAACGAGGGAGAAACAGGTTATATAATATATATATATATATATATATTATAATTATATTAATATATAATATTTAGTATATATATATATCCCAAACCATACAACAAGAACATACTTTTTTTCATTATGTTAATATGTTGGTGTTATATGATCACTATGTTTAATCTTTTACCGTTTAATTAAATTAAACGTGATAAAGTTTATATGGATAAGCTTTAATTTTTTGATCTATATTTATAAAATTAGAGGAAAGATTTGCAAAAAGAATCAATTTTATAATTTAAGTTATAATAAACTATAATAAGATAATATTAGTTGGTGTTTTAAGTTAGTTTAAACTCTATTTTAAATAACAATAGTTATCTCCACTTGAATTTGTCAATTAAACTTAGAAACGTTTATGGAAAAAAACTTTTTGTTAGATTTCTTTACAAAAAAGTCATGACCCGGCCGAGTTTATCAAACCGGGTCAACGCAAAACCGGAGGTTCAATCTGGTTCTCAATCAAGAAAAAACCCAGTCACATCTGGCCCGGTCTCCGAGCCGGTTCACGGTTCAACTGGTCCAACCGGCTGGGTCAACCCGGGTTTTAAAACATTACTTTTTAGGAAACCAAACAGATGTATTATGCACTTCTAAAAAAAGATACATATAATAAAAACATATTAAATATTAAACATTAACTAACGAAAAGTTGATCCATTTGCTACGTGTAGATTTTACATACACATAATCAACATCAGGGGAGGGGGGATATTGTGACTTATGGGGGGTTGTGCCCTCAACAAATGGCCGAAAATATTTTTCATATAGGAGGTGATTTGTACACACATTTTTTTGCCATCTACCACTAAAGTACACCCGCTCATGCACACAATACAACACACAGATGCATATTTAGTGGTGGATGGCAAAAAAATGTATGCATAAATCACCTCCCTTTTCATATAGTGCAAAAACAATTTTTATTGGACTTTTTTTACATGCCCTAAACCTAAATTTAAATATGCCTTCAACAAAACTAAGTCTAACATAATATCTCTTTGTTTTGTAAAATATATCATGTACTATATAAATTAATAAAACCAATCGATATGTAAGAAAGAGGAGGGAAACACAAAAAATACAAGGTTAAACATCCACAACACTACTAAGAAAAAATAAAAGAATTTCTCTCTCTAAAAACTTTGCAAATTTTATCATGAAATCTTCATCAAAATTTGTCCAACCTTGGATCATAGTTTTGATTTTAGATCATTAATCCTTGTTTCATTCCTGTTATTTCAATACCAAATTTCACAGTTATTTCCTTTTCTTTAATACTCTTTCAAAAGTTCATTATCATTATTCACGCACTGTTCATCTACTGTTCCATTGATTTTAATCTATGTTTTTCACCTTTGTTGATTTTGAGTTTGTTTCTGATTTCATCTCTATGATTGTGTTTGCTTAATAACGATTCAATCATATCAGATCCAGATCCAAAACCAACTTATCCGGATCTACCTCCTAAATTTTCTAATGACTTTATTCGTCCTAATAAATCTGGTAGTATTTCTATACCATATTACAGGGGAATAAGAAAAGTGTTGTTAATTTGAATAATAAGAGTAGAGTTGGGAAGGGTATGAATGATGATGGCCATAGGGGGAGGATTTGGTTGATATGGAGGTTAAGGAAGCTGTGTATGTAGAAGAACAAGATGAAAATAGGAATGATGAAGCTAAGAGGGCTAAGGTTAATGATGTTGAAGTGCCAGCTATGTTTAATGATGGTAACATTGGTAATCCTGGTAAGAACTCTGTTAATAATAATATTGATAATGTTAGTAATAGTGGTGCTAATGAATGGGAAAATACTAATGTTCAGGGAATGAAATCTAGTGAAAACTTTGATGCTAGTCATAGTAATATTAAGGACGTGGAAATGAATAAGAATACGACTGTTAGAAAGCCTTTGTCATTTGCAAGTGTTATACAGGGTCTAGCTAATAGTGGTAACAATAAGCTTAAGTATGTTCCTGTTATTGTTAATGAGATAGGCAATAAGGTTGTGGATATGGATCCTATTGTGGAGGAAGGAAGTAAGAAATAGGGGCTTACTTTGGTTGGGTATTTTGTGGGATATAAAATGGGTCATAGGGAAATATTGGGTTATCTAAGAAGAATATGGAGACCTTTTTAACTTGACAGTGTTATTATGAATGAAGGTGGATTGTACTTTTTTAATTTCAATTCTGAAGAAAGGATTATGAATGTCATTGAGAAAGGGCCATGGTTAGTTGATCAGAAGCCTTTATTTGTTCAAAGATGGGAGGCATGGTTATGTTTGTCTAAGGTAGAACCTAAGAAAATTCTGTTATAGGTTAAGATCTTTAATATTCCTCTTGAGGCTTGGAATGTTGAAGGTATAAGTAGAATTGCTAGTAGATTGGGCAACCCAGTAATAATGGATAAAATTACTACAATGATGTGTGAGAGGAAATAGGGAAGGGCTAATTATACAAGGGTTCTAATTGAAGTTGATACTGATAATGCTTTAATTAAGTCCATTGAAATTTACTACAAAAGCCTTGGAAAATCTATGATGTTGGATGTTGAATATGCTTGGAGACCACCATCATGTTCTCATTATAAGGTCTTTAGACATTGCTTTGAGAATTTCAAGATTAGGACAAGAACAGAAGAGGAAATAATAAAAATGAATGAGAAAAAGTCTGTGAATGAAAAAGAGGTAATGGGGAAACAAAAGTGAATGAGGGTTGGCAGAATGTGAATAGCAGGAATACATTTAAGGGGTATGGGGAAACAAGTAATAATGGAAAGAAACAAAATAGAATGTATGGGTATAATTATGGGAGAGGGGGTTTTAGTTATAGTGGTAGAGGTGGAATGAGTGGTATGGGAGGTTATTATGGTAGTGGAGTTGTTAATGAAAATAAGGGTAGTGAAGAGGAATTTATGGTGGTAAATAATGATAATAAAAGAAATGCAAAAATGAAGGGAAAAATGAGTGATGGTTTGAAGAAGAATGTGGAAACAACGGAGAGATTTGCTTCTCTTAATGAAGTAATTGAAGATGATAATAAGACTGAATGGCAAAGGTTATGTTAGGAACACGAAAGTGTCGGTTGCTTTCATAGATAACTGTCGTTAGCTCGTTAAGTAATTTTTAGAAACTTACATAGTTAGTTAGCTTAGGCCCATAGATAAACCCATGCAAGCCTAAGCCCACGTGCCATGTAGAAGTATTTATACACCTCTCCATGCCTTGGAGAGGTGGTTGGTTGATTGTATTTTTCACATAGTTAAACATTTCTTTTCTTTTACTTTCTCTCACTAAAATACATCCTTCCTTCCCACTTTCTCTCACTAGTTCTTGTTGTTATAGATTACTCATATTCTTCAATTGGTATCAAGAGCCATGGAGTGGTGTGTTTAGTTCTTGTGTTTATTTTTTTGGTTCGTGTTTTTTTTGCAAAAATTGTCCTATTAATATTTTTTTCTCTTCTTTTGAAGCTCTTGTGTACACTAAAAGATCATTTACCTTTGTAAATTTGATCTAGTATCTTTAAGATATAGGTGTACAAGCTTTGAATCAAGAAAAATCTCCTTTTTGGTCATCTTTTATGTTCAAAACCTTTACAAAGAACAAAATCTTGATTTTAAAATTTTCGGCTTAAAAACCTTAAAGTTTCTATTTTTCTTGTTCCTATAGGGTTAGTAACACTAGTAGTACAAGAATTTTTGCAAAACAACCATCAAAAAGGTGTTTTTGTGTTTTAAAATTTTTGGGTTTCGAAATAGTGTAAGTCGAACAACTAAAGTCGAACAACCGTTACTAGTTGGAACCGAACAACTTTTCTTAGTTGGAACCGAACAACTTCTCCTAGTTGAAACCGAACAACTGTTACTAGTTGAAACCAAACAACTAACACTAGTTGGAACCAAACAACTCAAGTTTTGAAATTATACGGTTTATTTCTTTGACTCGTAAAATCCCGTGAAACATTAACATGTTTTTCCCGGTTTTGTCAAGAATTGTAAAATCCCGTGTAGTTACATGATTTAAAACACTTAAAAGATAACTCAATAAATCACAATTCCTTTCTACCACCGTTCGATCAAACTGTAATCTTTTAACACACAAATTTCTCAATGACTACTCTTGTTGACAAAGCAATTCTTTCGGGTGCTGAAAATCGTCCACCGATGTTGGAAAACGATATGTACGATTCTTGGAAAAGCATAATGGGAGTTATATCAAAGATATAGACAACATGGATATGATCCATTGAATCCGTTAAAGTGGTCCACTCATATGGCCTTCAATTGAGGAAAATTAGTACAAACCAAAGAAATATTCAGATTATCGCTACAAACAATTCAAGCTGATTGTGATATTAAGGCTAACAAATACATTCTCTCCAAGGACGACCACCTGAAGCTTTGCATGGTTAGCAATCATAAAGTCGGCCAAGGAACCTTTGGGAAAGAATGTCAACTCCTCATATAAGAAACTTCAATTATGACTAACAAGAAAGAGAGTGTAAGCTTTATGATGAATTCGATAAGTTTGCTTATAAGAAGGGGGAAACACTATGTGATTTCTACTTGAGATTTTCACTACTACTCAATGACATGAACATCTACAATATGAAACAGGAACAATTTTAAGTGAACACCAAGTTTTTGAACACTCTTCCTCCTAAGTGGAGCAAATTTATGACAGATGTCAAACTAGTTCGCGATTTGCACACAACTAACGTTGATCAGCTTCATGCTTACTTGGGACAACATGAATTTCATGCAAATGAGGTTCGTTTAATGCATGAACGCAACTTAGATCCGCTTGCTTTGATTTCAACCCATCAGATGACCCAGTCTCCTTATCAAACTCATCAAAACTCATACCAAAACTCTTAATTTCAATCACATGCTTCACCATATCAGTCTCCACAGTATGGATCACCTTATCAGTCTTAACAATACTCAATTAATCAATCATCAATACCTCTTTCAATCACTCATCCATCCAATGATTATCAATCATCAGTTCACCACAACACTTATTCTCCATCATCATCCATTCCTCAATTGGAATATGTTCCCTCAGTTAATGAACAACCTGAATTTTCCCAACCAGACTCGGGTCTAATCGTTCTAGTAATCCAGAAAGGTGATGATCCCATTGATGCCATCAATCACATGATGTCTTTCTTGACTGCTGTTGTCACTTCCCGCTACCCTACTACTAATAACCAGCTGAGGAATTCGTCAAACCCTAGGCAACAAGCCGCAATTAATGATGGCAGAATTACTTTAGAACCAGTTCAGGGGAGACAAACTTCTTTTTCTTTGGGTACAAGTAGAACCTACACTCCAGATGCAAGTGAAAGAAATTCGGGGAAACAAAGGATGGTTATTTGTTACAACTGCAAAGGGGAAGGCCATATGTCCAAACAGTGCACTAAACCCAAGAGGAAACGAGATGATTCGTGGTTTAAGGAGAATGTATTGCTGGTACAAGCTCAAGAAAATGGTCAAATTCTACATGAGGAGGAGTTAGCATTTTTGGCAGAACCAAGAATTGAAGAAGGTCAAGCCACACAGACTGTCATTACTCACAATGCTGCTTATCAAGCCGATGATTTGGATGCGTATGACTCTGATTGTGATGAACTTAACACTGCCAAAGTTGCTCTCATGGCGAATTTATCTCATTATGGTTCAGATGCTCTTGCTGAGGTACACAATCATGATAATGTAAATAATAATATGATTAATCAAGTTGTGCAGGCTATGCCGTCTTTTGAACAATCGAATGTTGTGAACCATTTAGAGACGAAAATAACTAGTGATAGCAATATCATTCCTTATTCTCAGTATGCGATTGAATCACAACAGGCAGCTGTTCAAAATTCTAATTCCTCTGCACAACAAGATGCACTGTTATTATTTGTGATTAAACAAAGGAAAACCCAAGTTGTTAATTGTACCAAGATAAATTTGGACAATAAAAGTGTCAATGATACTTTAACTGTTGAGCTTGAAAGATTAAGGAACAAGTTAAAGTTTTTAAAGAAGGACAAAATGTTGATTTAAAGAGTAATGATAACGCTTTAAATTCAAGTGCACATTCTGAAGAGATTGATCATCTTAAACAATCTCTTTCTGAAAATTTAAAAGAAAAGGAATCTTTAATGCAAACAGTTACTCTTCTCAAAAATGATTTTAAGAAAGAAGAATCTAGGAATATCGATAGAGAGATTGCGTTAGAAAAGAGGATCAAACAGCTAGATAATATTGTTTTTAAAAATATCAATCTACACAAACTATTCACATGTTGACGAAACCTTAGTGTTTCTATGATCATACCACTAAACAAGCTCTAGGTTTCCAAAATAATTTCTATCTGAAGAAAGCTCAGCAGTTGGAACCAAAGCTTTATGATGGTAATATCATTAAGAATACGAGTGCTATTGTGATTCCTGACTCTGAAGAGACCCTAATACTCGCTGAAGAGAGTCGTTCAAAAATGCTTTTAAAACAAAAGGATCCTATGATGTTAGAAAAGAAAGTTAATACTACACCAGTCGATTATGCTGTTCTAAATGATCTTTCTCAAGATTTTGAAACACGATTTGTTCCACAAACTAAATTATCTACTGAACAAGTCTTTTGGTCTTAGAATTCTATGAATTCTCCAGAACCCACTCTTTCTAGTAGACCCACCATAGTTGAGGTTCCAAAAGAACTTCCTAAAGTCAGCATGGTTAATACAAGTTTAAAGAAACTTAAACACCATCTTGCTGGTTTTGACGTGGTTGTCAAAGAAAGATCCACGCCCACAGCTATCACTGAGGGCTCGTGGGGGTTTGAACATACAAAAGCTTGTTTTATGGATGAAATAATTCCATTTGTAAAAGCACTGAAGGACTTATTTAATACATTCGATCAATTTTTGATTGATGAACTTTCTGAAGTCCAAAAAGTCTTCCATCAAATGGAACAGGCTGTGGAACAACATCGTTTAGAGTCAAAAACATTTGAAGTTAAAATGAATCAAGTTTTGAACGAAAACGAATGACTCTTGAAACAAGTCATTAACAAAGATATTGTGAACGTAATTAGGAATTCTTCTGTGGATAATGCTTCTGTGAATATGCATGAATGTGAAAATGTCTCAAACTTGAGACTGAGCTTCTCAACAAAAACGATTTTGTTGAAAAAGAGATTTACGAGAAACTGTTCAAAAATTTTACCAATCTTGAAAAACATTGCATCTATTTAGAAGTTGATACTCAACTTAATCAGGAAATTTTTCAAAGGGACAATTCTGTTTCAAATCAAAGTGTTCCAAGTTTTGATCAATTGTTTGAATTAAATCAATTGAAATCTCAGTCTCAAGAAAAAGACACAGTCATAAAGAAGTTGAAAGAGAGAATTAAATCTCTAAGTGGGAAAATGAAGGAGGATAAGATTAAAAAGGACTTAGAGGAGATTGAAACAATAAATATCGAATTGGATCATAGGGTGTCAAAACTTATTGCTGAGAATGAGCATTTGAAACATACCTATAAGCAACTTTCTGACTCGATTAAACCAGCACGTATTTGATCAAAAGAATAGTGTGAAGATTTAATTAATCAAGTCAATCTAAAGTCTGTGGAAATTTCTGATTTAAATGCTCGTCTTCAGGAAAAAGTTTTGGTAATTACAGCTCTCAAGGATGATTTAAGGAAACTTAAAGGAAAAGCTCTAGTTGATAATGAAGTTACAAAACACCCTAGTGATCTAGAGATGCTTTAGATTAATATGGAACCAATAACCCCTAAATTGTTGAATAAAAGGACAGCTCACTCTGCCTATATTAAGCACACTCAGGAAGAAGCTTTAGTTCTTAGAGATCTAGTTGATCATGTTAAAGCAAATTATCCCCTAGATTATTCCTTAGAATCTGCCTGTAGGTATACTAAACTAATTCAGGAGTTACTTACAAAAATTAGTCAAACCTGCCCTAGTATCAATAATTCTGGTGAAAAATTAGTGGTTATGACCCCAAAGAACAAGGACAAACGAGATCACAAAAATAGCCTCTACATCAAACCTAGTTTCTAACAAACCTATGTTGTCTTCTACAGGATTAAAACCTTCTACTAGTGCTAGCGGATCACAGCCTTCAGGCAATACAAAGAAAGATAAGATTCGGCAAACACCAAGTAGTACTCAGAAGAATAAAGTAGAAGCCCACCCTAGGAAAGTTAAATCTAGTTTGAAAAATAAAGATTGTGTTGTTCAACCTAAAGGAACTGCTCATGTGCAGCATTCCAAGCTTAATACGAATTCTGAACTTAAATGTGTTAAGTGTAATGGTTGCATGCTTTTTGATAATCATGATTTGTGTGTTCTTGATTTTATCAATAATGTGAATGCTCGTAAAAAAACTAAATTTGTATAAAGGAAGCACGGGTTGTGTTGCAAAGTAAACACAAGCCTTTGCATGGTCATAAAGTAGACCATGCCCGATCTAAATCTGTTAACAAAAGTTCAAAGAGAAAAGTTTAGAAACCAACAAGAAAGGTGTTTTCAAATATAATACACATGGAGACCTACTGTTGTCGATACCTTCACTATAGCTATAATAGCGTGGCCCATTAACCAGGATTAACCACAACTACTGAAGCACCCCGTTAGGAAACCAACTGCTCCGTAGAAAATGAAACACCAAGTCCTGTTGTAACAATGTTACCTCAAGTGAACCTAGGAAATCTAAACAATGTTTTCCTGTTCGCAAACCTAAGGGTTTTTAAATCTAAATATTGCCAACAAAAAGGATCCCAGTAAAATCTGAGATCCATAGTTTCCCAATGTTCCATCTTCCTCTCTTGATGAATGCAAGTCGTCCAAATTGTTCTCTGGTTCTCTGGTATTTGGACTCTGGCTGCTCTAAGCATATGACCGAAGATCGCTCTCAGCTCACCAATTTCGTCAATAAGTTTTTGGGTACAGTCAAATTCATAAATGATCACGTGGCAAAGATATTGGGATATGATGATTATTAGATTGGGAATGTTACGATATCAAGGGTTTACTATGTGGAAGGACTTGGACACAACTTATTCTTCGTTGGGTAATTTTGTAATTCGAACCTTGAAGTTGCTTTTCGTCAACACACTTGTTTCATTCGTAATTTTGAAGGCATTGATCTATTGACTGGATCTCAAGGCAACAATCTGTATACTCTGTCTCTTGGAGATATGATGGCGTCCTCTCCTATATGTCTCTTGTCAAAGGCCTTAAAGACTAAGTCCTGGCTATGGCATCGACGTCTGTCTCATCTGAAATTTGGTGCAATCAACCATTTAGCTAGACATGGTCTTTTTCGAGGTATCCCTAAGCTAACATTTGTAAAGGACCATCTGTGTTCTGCTTGTGCAATGGGTAAAAGCAAGAAGAAACCCCACAAACCTAAATCTGAAGACACCAACCAAGAAAAACTCTATCTTTTGCACATGGATCTTTGTGGACCAATGCGTATCGCAAGTGTTAATGGAAAGAAGTACAACCTCGTCATTGTCGATGATTACTCTCGATTCACATGGGTTAAATGTTTAAGGTCAAAAGATGAAGCTTCAGATTTCATAATCAAGTTTCTCAAGATGATCCAAGTGCGGCTTAAAGTACCTGTCCGACGCATCAGAATAGATAATGGAACTGAATTTGTTAATCATACTTTGCGTGAATATTATGAGAAGGTTCGCATCTCTCATAAAACATCTGTTGCTCGCTCTCCACAACAAAATGGTGTCGTTGAAAGACGTAATCGTACGCTAATTGAAGCAGCCCGTACAATGTTGATTTATGCAAAAGCTCCGTTATTCTTATGGGCAGAAGCAGTTGCTACCACATGTTACACCCAAAATCGTTCCATCATACGTCTTCGTCACGTCAAAACACCATATGAGCTTTTACATGACAAATGATAGTGAGAACTTGGGTAAGTTACAACCAAAAGCTAATATTGGTATTTTCATTGGCTATGCACCCACAAAGAAAGCATTTCAAAATTACAACCGACGTACCTGACGAATCATTGAAACAATTTATGTAGATTTTGATGAGCTGACTGCGATGGTTTCTGAACACAGCAGTTCAGGACCCGCACTTCATGAAATAACTCCTGCAACAATCAGTTCAGGACTCGTGCCAAACCCTCCTCCTTCAACACCGTTTGTACCACCTTCGAGAAGTGGTTGAGATCTTTTGTTTCAACCACTATTTGATGAATTACTCACTCATCCACCCAATGTTGATTACCCAGTCCCTGAATTCGTTGCTCTAATTCATGAAGTAGTAGCTCCAGTTCCCGCTGTATCAACCGGTTCACCTTCTTCAACAAATGTTGACCAAGATGCACCATCACCAAGTAAATCTCAAACAACACCTGAAACTCAACCTCCCGTCATTCCTAACGATGTTGAAGAAGATAATCATGATCTTGAAGTTGCACATATGGGTAATGATCCGTACTTTGGTATCCCAATTCCAGAAGTTCATTCTGATCAATCTTCATCATCAGATATTATTCATACAATTGTGCATCCCGATCACCAAATTTCTAAACACAATAGCAAATGGACTAAGGATCACCCACTTGAAAATATAATCGGTGAACTCGCTAGACCAGTTTCCATAAGGCTACAATTACATGAGCAAGCTCTTTTCTTTTACTACGATGCTTTCCTCACTACTATTGAACCCAAGTCGTATAAAGAGGCTTTGACTCAATCCTGCTGGATCGAAGCAATGCAAGAAGAGCTTAATGAGTTCGAACGACTTGGAGTATGGGAGCTCGTACCCCGACCAGATAAAGTTATGGTTATTACCTTGAAGTGAATCTACAAAGTAAAGCTAGACGAACTGGTAGGTATTCTAAAGAACAAAGCTTGGTTAGTGGCTCGTGGTTACTGTCAACAAGAGAGAATTGATTTTGAAGAGTCTTTTGCTCCAGTTGCAAGATTAGAGGCTAAAAGGATTTTTCTCGCGTTTGCTGCTCACATGAACATGGTCGTCTACCAAATAGATGTGAAGACTGCGTTTTTGAAAGGTAATTTGCGAGAAGAGGTTTATGTTAGCCAGCCGAACGGGTTTGTGGATCCAGATAACCCCAATCACGTGTACAAGCTAAAGAAAGCACTTTATGGGTTGAAACAAGCTCCACGCGCGTGGTATGACATGTTGTCTTCGTTCCTGATATCCCAAGACTTCTCCAAAGGCTCAGTGGATCCTACTCTGTTCATCCATATGGAAGGTGAGGAATTACTTCTGGTACAAATATATGTCGATGATATTATCTTTGTTGCATCTACACCTGAACTTTGTGACCTATTTGCTAAAATCATGTGTTCAAAATTTAAGATGTCAATGATGGGCAAAATCCCATTTTTCTTAGAACTACAGATTTCTCAAAGTCCTAGAGGCATCTTTATTAACCAGTCAAAATATGCCCTTAAATCTTTAAAGAAATACGATTTTGACTCTTGTGACCCAGTGGATACTCCCATGGTACAGAAATCCAAACTGAATGAGGATAGCAAATGGAAAGCTGTTGATCCGTCATACTATCGTGGCATGATTGGCACCCTCCTTTATCTTACAGCCAGTAGACCTGACCTACAATTTGCTATATGCATATGTGCCCGGTATCAGGGTCGGCCTACCGAAAAGCACTTACATGCGGTCAAAAGGATCTTTCGGTATCTAAGAGGAACCGTCAATCGGGGACTATGGTATCCGAAGGATTCTTCGATTGCTCTAACAACATTTGCAGATGCGGATCACATCTGGTAGTATGCAGTTCATGGGAGATAGACTTGTAAGCTGGTCATCAAAAAGGCAAAAAAGCGCTGCGATATCCAGTACAGAAGCTAAATATATTGCTTTGTTTGGTTGTTGTGCTCAAGTCCTTTGGATGAGATCACAGCTTACCGACTATGGCTTTGGATTCAGTAAAATTCCAATGTACTGTGATAACAAAAGCGCAATTGCTTTATGCTGCAACAACGTTCAACATTCCAAGTCGAATCATATAGACATCAGATTTCACTTTATCAAGGAGCATGTTGAGAATGGGGTGATCGAACTTTATTTTGTCAATACGGAGTATCAACTGGCAGACATCTTCACTAAAGCCCTTGGTCGAGAAAGAATTGAATTTCTGATCAACAAGCTGGGAATGCGGAGTTTTACACTAGAAACTCTGAAACAATTGGCAGATGAAGTTGATGAATAGTGGTGATACCTATTCAAATATCCTGTATCATATGTATATATATTAAAACCATAAAAACCAAAAAGATTTTTATTTTTCAAATTTTTATAAAAACAAAATACAAAAATATAAAATTCATAAAACCAAAGAAAAAAATTAAAAAATTAGAAAAACACAAAAAGAGGTAAATATGGCACGTCTTCTGAAAATTGATAACATTTACGGTCTTAGAAATTTCATTCAATAATGATACGAATCTGTAAATGAAGTTCGAGCAGAAGTTCCAAATGTTTTCAAAACATGCCAAATGACTTGCAATTATTTCAGATAGCAACCCGGTCTTCATCTTAAAGGCAAGTATTCCGTCAAAAAGGAGACTTGACCTCTCAACGGGAATTTATGCTCGGGCATGGTCTACTTTATGACCATGCAAAGCTTGTGTTTACTTTGTAACACAACCTGTGCTTCCTATATTACCATAAGTGTACGTGTCAGTGCACTTATGTGTTAAAATAAGAGAAATCTTATTTTGGTGTTTGATTTTAGAAGAAAAAAATATGAATTCATCAGAAAATGCTTTTTCAGAGACATTTGACCACTCAAACAACGACTACAGCTCTTTAAATAGAAAATGGATCATTGTTTGAGGGGGAGAAAATGTCAAATATCTTCTTCTTAATAAAAATGTGCTTAAAGGGAAAAAGGTTTTAAACAATAACATAATATCATTCTTTAAGGATAGTTAATTAAGTTTAGCTTATGTGTGCCTTATATGTTATGTGTTTATGCCTTTAGGGAGTAAATGTGCAAGTTCAAGTGTTTAGGAATGCTAGGTAAAAACATTAGGGACTATTTGTACCATTGTTAAACCTTTATTGCCTAATAAAGCTTATTTATGAAAAATTTAAAGGGTATTGAAACTTAAGGGGGTGAATGTGTCAAAAACGTAACTTGTTTATTAACACACACACACCCCACCCTATCACCCTCACTCAAAACACAGACTTAAGAAATTTTTCTCCCTCCCTCGAAATCACCATACCTCAATCTTCTTCTCTAGTCGTTTTCATCTCTAAGGTACAACATATAAAATGTTATACATCACCTAACCTGCCTACGTCTCAAACAAATTGGCTTTTCATCCACAATTGATATCGAAATCTCTAATTCTCAAAATTAGGGTTCTTGAAAATCAACTTGGTTAAAACGCCAAATTAGTTGAGGGGTTTTGTAGTTTTAGGTGTGTAATGTACTAATTTAACTCAGTTTCATGTATGTTTAACGTATGAATGAAATATGATCAATCTATTGATTGAAAATTTAGGTTTATGTGAAATTTTGTAAAATGATTATGGGTTTTGTGTTTAGGAGCTAAATACCATTGTCTTGAATGTGTTTGAATGTTCTAATCTCACCATTACTTGTAGTCGGTGGAATATATGTGCGTTAATGATTAAATGTGCTCGTTTTGTGTATACAATTGATGATTCTGTGGATTCATGACCATTTTCGTGTCCCTAAGCGTTGTTCTTATGATAAGAATCAAGTTTGAATGCTTGAAATGTTATGTTTGTGAAAAATTAAAAGGTGAACCGAACAACTCGTTCCATTGAAGAACCGAACAACTTTTCTCTTCAGGAACCGAACAATTAAGTCTGGCTTAGGCACCGAATAACTAAGTATGACTTAAGGGACCGAACAACTTGTATGCTTTAGGAACCTAACAACTCATGGGGCTCAAAGAACCGAACAAATCACTAGTTAGTAGGAACCGAACAAATTTGTTGTTATAAGGAACCAAACAACTTTGCAGATTAGAAGGAACCGAACAACTTACTAGTTAGTAGGAACCGAACAACTCCGTTGTTATAAGGAACCGAACAACTCTGCAGTTAGAAAGAACCGAACAACTCTGAAGTTAGAAGGAACCGAACAACTTCAAGTAATATGGAACCGAACAACTCAGTGTATTAAGGAACCGAACAACTACATGTCCTTTGGGACCCAAACAACTAGTCTACATAAGGAATCGAACAACTTGATCATTAAGGAGCCGGACAACTAGTTTTCTTCCTTTCATATCAGTTTATCTATCAAGACCAAACATACTTAAGATAATTTCTAATATAAAAGGCGATTTAGAAACTTAATTAAAGAGTTAATTAAACTTGGTTAATTATATACTCTAAAACAAGTTAAGTTAGCTTAAGTTGTCATTTTTAATGGATAGATCTTAATAAGTGCAAAAAGTCTTAAAGTTCCTAATTCTTAAGAAATGCTCACATCATGAATCAACTTTATATGCTCACTTAATAGGTCTCTCTAGTATATTGTATAAAATTAGTTGTACATAAACTGTATTGATCCTATCTTAGCAGAATCATGGATACTACAAGAGCTCAGTAACAGGCACTGGATGATGAATTAGTCTCCCCTGCTAACCGTCTTAAGATAGGGAAAAGCATTCTTCGACTAAGCTTAATTCTCAAATCCAAGGAACCTACTCTTCAAGTGGCATTAGATGCTTTCAAACTCACTCCATTCTACAACGCATTTGAGATCTCTGCTGATGTACCAGAAATATACATGCAAGAGTTCTTGGTCACTGTCTTCAGACATCATTCTTTACTTCGTTTCAAGTTAAATGGCAAAAGTCATACTGTTAACATTGACAATTTCAGAGATATGCTCAAGGTTTACCCTAAACTCCCAGGTTAGAAATTTGAAGAACCTCCACTTGAAGACGAAATTCTATCTTTTATTAGAGACCTTGGACACACTGGTGAGATCAAGTTTTTATCCGATGTCAACGTCAGTCACATGCATTAACCATGGAGATCATTTGATGCCATAATCAACAAGTGTCTAAGTGGAAAAACTACTGCTCTGGAAAGTCTTCGCCTGTCACGTGCTCAAATTCTTTGGGGCATGTATTATAACAAGAAGGTTGACTATGTCTACTTACTATGGGAAAACTTGGTGTTTCAAGTGGAGAACAAGAATTCTAAGAAGAACAGTGACATGTATTATCAATGATTCACCAAAGTCATTGTCGACTACTTCATGGCAACGGATCATGCAATACCAAGGAGAAACAAGATGTTTTGGCACTATGCCAGGGATGACTTCATGTTCACCACAGTAAGAATCATTTGTAAACATCAGGACACACAAGTACATGGAGCTATTATCCCTTAGCACTTGACCAACCAAGCCATGTTCGAGTCTAACGCCTACATGACTTACCGTGCTTATGCTACTGGTGTAAAGACTCTAAAACCAAACTCTACAAAGAAGAAAGCTGATTCTGAATCATCTCCCAAGACAAAGCCTACTCAAGCTTCAAAAGGAAAAAGAATCAAGACTTTGGCTAAAGGAGATAAACCTGCCAAGATGAAGCAATCTGCAACAAAGTCAAAAGATTTAACGGTGCTATCTGAGGTTGCATTATCTGAAGCTGACCAAATAAAGTTCGCAACCAAGATAAGCAAGAAAGAATTCCACAGCTCTCACGCAAGTGGCTTAGGTGATGGAGTTGACATACAGTCAAAGGTTCCTGATGAGCAACAACAAACCGTATCTGGTACAAATGAAGGAGCTGGTGACAAACCAGAGGTTCCCGATGTACCTAAATACAGATCAGAGAGTAAAGAAGAATCTTAGACATTCAGTCAAGGAGAGGATGATGAAGAAAATGATGAGCATAACAGTGAAGATGACAATGACGAGCATGACAGTGCAAATGACAATGATGATGAAGATGATGATCAAGAGAAAGTCAGTGGAGAAACTGAATCAGATGATGACGGAGATGATTTTGTTCACCCAAATCTGTCCACATACAAAGCAGATGATCAGGAAGAAGAAAAAGAAAAAGAAAAAGCAAATAATGATGATGAAGTGTCTTTTGATCAGAAGGTTTCAACACCACCTGATTATGAAATTACGAATGAAGACGAAAATCAAGAGGATGATGATAATGTTGTGGGAGGATAAAAAGAAGATGAAGAAGATGAGGAACTGTACGGAGACTTTAATCTCAACCTGGATAAAAGAGATGCTGAAATGATAGATGCTTAAACTAATCAAGAGACGAATGAGGTTCACGTGACTTTAACTACATAAAGCTCCTCTGTTTCATCAGATTTGGTGTCTAAATTCATTAATCCCTCTCCGAATACAGGTATCGACTCGATTTTAAATCCAAACATTCAATCAGATATTCCTATCAATGTATCAGTTTCTGCCACTACTGATATACCTTCTTCTGACACTACAATTCCTCAACCACCCATTCAAATAATTCAACATCAACAACAAACACATGATTCCACAACAACAACAACTATTCCAACAACAACTTTGCCATAAATCCCCAACTTTGCATCTCTATTTGGTTTTGAACGAAGGGTATCCTCATTAGAGACTAAACTGTCTGAGCTCAAACAAACCAATCAATTTGCTAAAGCTTTATCATCTATTCTAGACATTGTTGATAACTACCTTGCGTCTAAGATGAAAGATGCAGTAAATGTGGTTGTTCAGCTACAATTCAACAAGCTCAGAGAAGAAGCTCAAGCCGAGAATGGCAAATTTCTTAAACAGATACACTCAAACATTAAGGCCATAATCAAGGATCATGTTAAAGCTCAAGTATCTAAGATCATGCCAAAGGTTGAGAAGTATGTCACAGAATCTCTAGGAGATGAAGTGTTGGCTAGATCATCCATTCAACCTCAGACATCTTATGATGCAGCAGCATCTTTCTCAGAATTCGAGTTAAAGAAGATTCTCATCGACAAAATTGAAGAAAAACAATCAATGAATAGATCAGACATTCAGAAGAATCTCTACAATACATTGATTGAATTGTACAACTCAGACAAGGACCTCTTTGCCTCATATGGTGATGTGGTGACCCTAAAGAGAGGACGTGATGATCAAGACAAAAATGAAGAACCCTCTGCTGGATCAAACTAAGGTACAATGCGAAGGAGATCAGGAAAGGAAGAGTCATCAAAAGAAGCAACTCAAAAGGTGTCAAAGTCTACAAGTTCTTCCAAAGGTGCATCTAGATCTCAACCAAAATCATCAGGCAAGTCTGCTCAAGCAGAGGAGCATGGTCCAAGGGTTGATGATTTGGAAGAACCATTGCATCAAGAGTTCAACACATGAAATGATGATGTGTCGCCTGTAAGAGAGGTAATAGTTATTGATGAACGACTGTGGAATCCATCAGGCTCTCAAACTCCTGATCGTGAATGGAACAAAACAAAGACTATTGATGACCGATCTCCTCAATCATGTATGACTTAGTTGGCTCAAGCTTTAGGCACACAATCCTTGTTTAATGAGTTTCTGGCTACTCCCATCGATTTCTCTGCCTTTATCATGAACTGGCTCAAATTAAACAATATGACTCAAGATGTGTTGACCGGTCCAACATATGATCTCATGAAAGGCACGTGCAAAAGTGTAGTGGAATTAGAATACCACTTGGAAGAAGTATTCAAAGCTACCAATGAACAGTTAGATTGGCATAATCCTAAAGGAAGACTGTATCCCCATGATCTCAGCAAGCCCCTTCCTTTAATTCAGAATGCACGAGGTCGTCAAGTTATCCCTTTTGATCGCTTCATCAATAATGATCTCGAATATCTGAAAGGCGAGAGCTTAAGTCAAAAATATACAACCTTAATTACCAAGACGAAGGCTGCTGATTACGGTCATGTTAAATGGATTGAAGACAAAGTTCCTAGAAGTATATGGAGTCCGGAACAAGTTATCTACGACAAGCATGCCTACTGGGGAACATATCATTGGAGACCAAAACGTCAGAGATTCTATGGATATACTACCAACATGGAAATTTCAAAAGATGTCTACTCAAGACACATGATCATTGCTATTACCAGTTTCAAGATCATGGAGTTCTTTGGTTACAAACATTTGGAAGAGATTACTGTTCGAAGGCAGGACGATCAACTATACAGGTTTTGAGAAGGCGACTTCAAAAGACTTCGTCGCTAAAACATTGAAGATATGTTACTTCTTCTTGTTCAAGGTAAGTTGGCCAACCTCAATTTGGATGAACGGTTTGCACTAAATGTAGCTTTGAGAATGTACACGAGACGCATTGTCATTAAAGAACGTGTGGAGGATCTATAACTGGCAGTTGAAAGCTACCAGAAGAAGATAAACCTCTTAAGACCAGACTCATACTGTTTAGATCTCAGAAAAATGACTCCCTACACTACTTACCATGATATCCATAGCATTATCTATCAAGATGACATGGACAGAAATCGTTTGATGTGCACTGTTTGTTAGGTTTATGAAAACAGTGGTCGATTAATGTGGGTTTTATTATTAAGACATATTTTGTTTAGTTTAATATAGCTTGTAATAAGGTTTATTATGCTTTAAGTAAGAAATAGCATAATAACCAAAGTCTAGGGACTAGTATTGTCAAGATAGAAAAATAAGGAATGGAAGCCTCCCTTCTATTGCCTATAAATAGCCCTCTAATCTTCATTTGTGGGTGATGCTCTTGTAACCAACTTTCATTTCCCTCCTAAATAATATTTGAATTTTCCCTTCACTTGCTCTCATTCTCTCTAAGCTTGCATGTTGATATGGTTGATTCAAGATTCATGTGACCTATCAAGTGGTATCAATTGCCAATAGAGAAGTAGAGTGTTCGATTTGTGCGTGTTTTTGTTCGACCGAGAATCAAGAATTGGTGGTTTCCGAATTCGGTAAGTACTATTGAGGTTTCGAGATTGATTTTGGCTGTGATTTCGAAATATTGGACGTTATTGTACTCTCGGAACTGTTCATTTCATTCTCGGACGCGTGGATTTGATTTTTGGTAGAAGCTTTGCATTCTCGGTAGAGTGATTTTGTGTTAAGGAACATTTTTTCTTGTAAATTTAGCAATTTCAGTACGAAACATCAGTGTAATAGATATATTTGATCTTTTGGTTCTATCAAAAGTCGTTTATTAGGAATTTGGTATTAAACTCGGTATTATCAATTTTGTTAAAATTCACAAATTCAGTTCCATCGAATTTGTGATATAGGGAATTTTACTAAGTCAAAAATCAGTAATAAGCTTTACAAGTCATTTTACACTTTCATTTCACGGTTTTATCGAGTTTTGAAGTGCTAAAAATCGATTGCTCAAGATTTACTAAAACTCGGTAATCAAATTCGGTTTTATCGAATTTGAATTTTCTAGAACACTTGGATTATCTAGTCATCATAAAATTTGGTTTCATCGAATTTGTGGTTATTAGTAGTTCATAACTGTTAGAATTTAACAAGTTAGGTTTACCGAGTTTATAGTGAATAGTGTTACCGAGTTTGAGTAGTTTATAGATTACCGAGTTTAGTAGTTGAAGATTTCTGAGTTTGTTAGTGTACTGTTCGAGAAGGGTATTCGTTTACAGATTACGTGAACAGTGTTACCGAATTTGACTACTGTTACCGAGTTTGGATATTTTCTCACAAATCTCACTCATATTCGTCTAAAAAGATCCAATCTTTGAATCTTAAGACATGTCGACATCCAAAACATACCAACAATCCCTTGCTGAAGCCGGTTCTGAGACTAGGCCACCCATGCTTGAAAGGGGTAGTTACATACCTTGGGCGAGTAGATTCAAACGATTTCTTAATCGCAAGAGGGAAAACCGGAAGTGGCTTCTCAAAGCACTAGAAGATGGCCCTTATGTGTTTAGGAACATCACACCTACAGGTTCAATAATACCAAGGTTGCAAGAAGTAGAGGATCTTCAAGGAGATGACTTATTGTACTATGATGCGGAAATGGAACTCACGAATATGATTCTTCTTTCTATTCCTAATGAGATTTACAATTCTGTGGATTCTTGTAAGACGGCCAAGGAAATGTGGGATCGTGTTGAACGTTTGATGAGGGGAACTATACAAAACCAAGTTGACAGAGAAACACGGTTTACAAATGAATTTGATCAATTTGTTGCTGAACCAGGAGAGTCACTAGTTTCAGTCTACAATCGTTTTGCTCAGTTAATGAATGATTTGGAACGAAACAACATGAAGTTTCCAACTGTTTCAGTTAACACAAAGTTTCTGAATAGTTTGCAACCGGAATGGTTGAAATATGTGACTCAAGTTCGTTTGGCTAAGAAATTGACAGTTGATTCGTTTGATGATCTTTTTGATTATCTTTCGCAATTTGAGAAATTGGTTAATGCTTCAAGGGCAAAGAAGTTAGAAAAGTCTCATGATCCTTTGGCTCTAGTAGCACACACGGGTTCATCTTCCAGAAACACCTCTTCTTATTATGTGACACATCCTTCATCTGTAGTTGATTATGATGAAGAGTATGAGCAGGATGATGTTCACAACCATTCTGAAGATCCCCTAGCATCTGCTATGTTGTTACTTGCCAAAGCCATTACTCAAAATTTCTCTAATCCAACAAACAATCGTCTTCGTGCTTCGTCTAATACCAGAAATCAAGCAGTCGTTCAAGGTGACAGGGTGAATATTCAAAGCAGAAATTCTGGTAATGTTGGAAGAAATAATAGACGAGCTTATGTTCAAGAAGAAGTTGTTGAGGGAATGAATGCTACAAATGAGACTGCAAATGTTCAAAGGATTGTTCGAACTCCGACTCCAGGCAATACTTCAACGGGTCAATGCTATAACTGCGGTGGAAAAGGACATTATGCTAGGAATTGTCCCAAGCCAAGGGTTCGTGATTCGAAGTATTTCATGGAGCAAATGTTGTTGGCAAAACAGGATGAAGCCGGTGTAATTCTTACCGATGAGCAGAATGATTTTCTCTTTGCTGATGCTTCAAGGATGGAAGAAATTGAAGAACTTAGTGCAAACATATGCTTAATGGCCAGAATTCAACCAGCTGATCAAAATTCTGATGATGAGCCAAGCTATGAGTCTGCATTTGTAAGTGAGGTACAATCTTCATCCATCAATGAGAATGATGAACAAGCGTATCCAACTCATACTAAAATTATTAACAGTACCATTGATGATGATCAAATTAATAGCAATATTCAATTTGATTCTGTCAAAGGAAATGTTAATAGTGGCAGTGTTGAAAAAGATACACATGTTTATGATCTGTGTGCATTAGAAACACTTGCTTAGGGATTGCATATGATGAAGCTGCAAAACAACAAAGATTTGCTCATAAGGTCCAACAACAAAATGAGAATTTGATCAGTCAGATTGAGATGTATAAGGAAAGGAATCGGGTTTTGGAAAACATAACCAAGGATAACAATTATCTAAAAGAATTTCTTGAAGCTGATGAAAAGGCAAAACGTTTTCAAAAACAAGCTGACTCTCAATTGTATCGTGATCGAGAAATTATTCGAAATCTTGAAAAACAAACGAGTGTGTTGAGTCAAGAGCGTCAAACCATTCAAACTAAAAATGAGGGAATTACTAAACAATTCACCGGGTTAAATTTTAAAGAAAAATAAGTGAAAACGAGGATAAGTATCATGATACTATTCTTGATCTTGAGGAAAAACTGAAAAAGAATGTTGACATGTTTTTGAAAATTGGTAATTCTTTACAAGCAATGTTTATGCTCGGTCCAAAACCACTGTCTGTTTATGATCAACAATTAAAACATGGTTTGGGGTATCCGAATCCTTATACACTCAGACAAGCAATTTCAGAGTGTCCAAAGTTATATGTTGCATCAAGGACGGGTAATATAGAAATTCCTTTGAATGTTAGAGATTCTGAGGAAACTCTAGAGGAGGCTTTCAAAAGTCAACAGAAAATGAATGCAAAAATGAATAATCCAATTGCTGTTGCGAACAAACAAAATTGTTGGACAATTGATTACAAACAATTAAATGCGCTTTATAATGATTTTGTTCCTCAAAAAGAATCATTTGTTGAACAAACATGCCCTTCATCTCCTTATACTCCCTTTGTTAAGATTCTGGAAACAAAAACAATGCCAAGTGAGTTACCTTTGATCAATGGGTTATTAAATATACAAGTTGGGTTTGAAAAACTATTTTTGTTGATAAAACAGAACAGTAAAAGGGCAAGTATGTTTTATACATCACAGGAAGAGATAGCTCTTAATGTTTTTTGTCGAGATCAGGTTAAACCACTTCTTAATGAATTACTGGATCACTTTGATGGCTTTCAGAATCTATTTCAAAGGGATATAAAAGAAATGAAAGATGCGTTTGAGCAAAATGATGTTTATCTTGATGAGATTGAAAGGCAAAATGATTTGTTGAAAGATTAACTTTTGGAAGTATCACTCAAACATGATATTGAGCTATGTGTGTTGTTAAGTCATGAATGTGTTGATAAGTCCTTACATGATGAACTTGAACAAGTCAAAAAGAAATCTTTAGAGATTCAAGAGGGTTTGAAAGCAAGAATAAAAATTCTTGAGAAAGCTGTTTAAAGATGTGAAAAACAAAGTGTTGATTTTAAGTTAAAATTGCAACATGAAAAAGAAAAACAAAAATGGGATTCGTCGAAGAATAAAAACTCAAAACCTCTTGATTTCTCTTGGATTTCTAGAATACAAAAACTTGAGGATGAGAACGTGTCTTTGGATTTTAAAGTACAATCTTTGATAAAAGAACGAGATAATGCCAAAATGGAATACAAAAAGCTTTTCGATTCAATCAAAAAGATACGGTATCAAACTCAAAAGGAAATGGATGAGTTAATTACTCATGTCTCTGAGAAAACTTATGCATATGGAGCTATTCGTGCTGAGAATCAATGTAACACCCCCAAAATGGGTTGCAGCGGAATAAGGATCCGGGGCGTGTTACTTCAAGATCAACAGCACAAGATATATATAAGAACGACACAAAAAGTCGTTTAAATTGATACATTAGATTTAATTAAAAGACATATTACAAAAGCTTATAGCTTCACTTGTTCCTTGTTTAATATTACAAAAGATGACATAGATTTCCTAAAATATGATATATAAGTCTTTAAGCGTGCAATCCAAAACGTAACCCAATGCATCCTTGGCACCTCGTGCCTATTGACCTCCTGAAAACATTGCTTAAAACGTCAACAAAAATGTTGGTGAATTCATAGGTTTATGTATTTAAATTATGCAGGACCGCAAGACTTTCCCGTGATGTTACAACATATGCAAACAATCACAAAACCAGATTACATTTACACTAAGCTCATGACACTGAAGCTCGACAGTCTTGTTCGCAAAATATTGCTACTCAGCCCGAAATGATGTTCTAACCCGAAACATCCCTGATTCGACATGCTATAACGTTCGTTCCCGGTGATAGCTAGTCACCCGAACGGGGAGGTCGTTTCCCAAATAGATCTATTAAATAACATTCGCGCTCACATAATGTAATTCCCAACTACATCTATGCAATTGACAGTTCATGATAATGGGCTTAACTTGGGTTATCGCTACTTAGGCAAACATGTAATCAATGCAAAATATCCACTTGCGTCCAATTTGTAAAACAAAGCATGTTTCCACCCCAAATAATAGTAAATCAGTAAAACTGTAAAAAGTGTGGGGCTATGAACTCACCTCAAGTGAGTGATCTGATAATTTATATCAAGTGTGGGAATGCTTCACGATTATTCCCGAATGCAACCTAATTAAATATAGGTCGTATAAGTACCGAGTACTTATATTAATAACATAATATAATCTTATAGTTGTTACATCGTACTATCGTTCGGGCTATCATAATTTAAGAGGTCATGACATGACGTACGAGGAGTTAGGACACTTTAAATCGTAAATCCAACAACTCGTCGATACGCCATCCGAAGAGGCCTCATTATGAAACTCCCTAGTATTATAGCACTTTGATAACCACGTAATATTCTATATAGCATAATCACCGACTAATCGTTTTAGTAAAATAATATTTATAAAGTGAAAACGTTTATAAATATACTTTTCGTAAAAATGACCTAATTTGGTCGTTTTAAGTCCGTTGCTCGCGTTTCTTACGTCCACGTCTTCGTAGTAAGACGAGTGATCAAAATATTACATTTTCAAGTTTTTGATATTCTGCGATGAATAGTGTTTTTACTGTTCACAACAGCTATTTGGGAAAAAGCACTAGCATCAGATCTGATGCAGTGTTTAAATTACCAAAAGCCAGATTTTCCCCCGCATTACGACCGTTAGCACTTCGCTTTTTAGACTCTAAAGAACCTCGCGAGGAAGTTAAAACGACCTTTCCGAATATGACTTTCTGTTTCGGCCGAAGGCCAAAACGGACTCGAAAGTGCTGAAATGCCATCTTTAAAATCCTTGACTGGAAATACTACCTCAACAAATGCTGGATTTTTATACCTCGATATATACCTCGTTTTCGCTCTTATCTTTTTCGGTTATAATAGGTTTGACAAGGTTTCTTAACCTTTTACGGAATCGTCAGTGAATTTCATACTACATATTATAAAGCTTAAAAATAAGGGTGTTTTTATATGAAATTTTGGACAGTATATCTTGAGGTGACCTTGTTGGAATCCATTTTTAACCTTTACTTTTATTACCCTTACTTACTTTTGTAGTTAATCATTTTTCACCATTAATATGGTCAATACTTTCTCATTTCCCTTTTTAACATGATATTAGCAATATCTCAAATATATAATAGTGTGCAAAATGATCTTTACAAATAAAAAACTTCATTTTCTAATAAAAATCTAAATGGTGATTCATAGCTACAATAGAACTAACATATGATAAAATGGAATATTGAAAGAACATAAAGGGTTCTAGATGACCTTATGGTGTATGATGATGATGATCATTGTAAGTCTAAACCCCTTGTTTTAGATTAAAAATCTAAGCTTGCCACCAAAAGAAAACCTAGTTTTTGCTAATAAACACTTAATCTTCCTTTTTCTTTAATTATCTTCTAAATAACCAACAAAGCTTCCAAACTTTTTGTTGATCTTAAATATTATGTTGAGAATGTTTTATTAATGTTGTTGAATAAATTTTGTGCGATGGTTTGTGTTGGTGTATCCTTGCCGTGGGGTAGGAGGGAGTATTGGGGAAAAGAGTGTGAAAAAGAGTGTGTTTGCACATAGTATCAAATTAGAAGTGTATGTGTTTGATACTTGAACTAGTCTAATATGTATTTATTACTCATTAAAAACTTGTCAAAAGTTAATGTACATAAGGAGTCTTCTTAGATATAGGGGGTCTTATGGAAGTCTTGTGGTCAAAAGGGGACACCAATATGAGGGGGTCTTAATGAAAAGTGGTCAATGGTAACTTGAGTATTTATTAGTAGTTGTATGTACAATAGACGTAGGTTGCAAGGTTTTTGAATATTTCTTTGTATCATTTGCTCCATATCCGGCCAATATGAGATATACCGTAGGCGTCAGGCACAGATGATAAAGACTCTCCGTGTAATGAGAGACATAAGGTGAGAGATGGGTGACATGCAGGCCGAGTTATTAGCACTGTGAGAGCAGCGAAGGAGAGCTAGACAGCCAACACCAGATGCTAGAGTTCCAGATCACCATGATGCTTTTAGGGATGCTGATAGTCACATTTAGTGGTCTATGTCATTTTATTTTGATAGGCTGTTGTTCAGGCATGTTAAGTATTAGAGGTTTTCCCCGCTAGCATTAGATCTTTTGTATTGTATTTTGTGTACTAAAAACTATTTCATGTAAAATTTTCTAAGTTATGAATGAAATAGATGTGTTATGTTGTACTATATACCTCTCTTGTGCTGTTGTCTCATCTGTAAATTATTGTATATCTCGTCATGATTATGACCTCACGTTTTGTCTCTTGTAATTTAGACGAATCATGACACCTGTGACAAGACGAGGACCGAATACCTCACCTAACAACACCAACCCAAACAACATGACTCCTGAATCTGTTCAAGCTATGATTAATCAAGCTCTTCTGCGAAACTCTACCAATGGAGATGGAAGCCACAGTTCGCACGGGGATAACCGAATGAATGTGCAAACTGCGCTCCCTTGTTTCTACGCTGACTTCATGAAGTGTCAACCTTTAAACTTTAAAGGAACTGAAGGCGTTGTCGGTTTAACCAGGTGGATCGAAAAGATGGAATCAGTCTTCAACATCAGTGGTTGTGCTATTGAAAATCAGGTTAAGTTTGCCACCTGCACTCTGTTAGGTGCTGCTTTGACTTGGTGGAATAGTCAGATAAGAACCTTAGGTCCTGATGCATATTCAATGACTCGGGAAGTACTCAAGAAGAAGATAACGGATAAGTATTGTCCGCAGGGTGAAGTCAAGAAACTAGAAATCGAGTTGTGGAACCTAAAGGTCAAAGGGAACGATGTTCCAACATACACTGAACGTTTCCAAGAGCTAACCCTGATATGTACCAAGTTTGTTGCTAATGAAACTGAGAAGGTTGACAAGTACATCAATGGACTTCCTGATAACATTTATGGAAATGTCAAGTCTGCCAGACCCAAGACGTTGGATGAGACTATTGAGTTGGCCAACGACTTGATGGATCAGAAACTCCGTACCTATGCGGAAAGGTAAACTGATAACAAAAGGAAGGCTGATGACTCATCCAGAAACAACCATGGTCATCAACAACAATCCTTCAAGAGACAGAATGTCGCCAAGGTCTACAATATGGGGTCGGGTGAAAAGAAGCCATACGGTGGATCTTTGCCTAAGTGCACCAAGTGTCATTTTCATCACAATGGCCCGTGTACTTAGAAATGCCACGAATGTAACAAGGTAGGGCACTTTGCCCGCGACTGCAGGAGTTCTGGCAACACAAATGTTGCTAATACTCATAAGGGCAATGGGGGCAAATCCCAAGGGGAATGGTTGTTTTGAATGTGGAGCTCCAAGACATTTCAAGAGAGATTGTCCAAAGTTAAAGAATAAGGATGGGGGAAATGGGAGTGCACAAGGCTGGGTGTATGCAGTTGTGAATGCAAAGAAGTAAGGGAATGCATCGAGGGACCCGGACTCAAATGTCGTCACGGGTACGTTACTCTTAAACAACCGCTATGCATCTATCTTATTTGACACTGGTGCTGATAGAAGCTTTATATCTACTGCATTTAGTTCCCTGATTAACATCGCCCCAACTCCACTAGAAAATAGTTACGATGTCGAATTAGCTAATGGGAAAATAGTCGGGGTAGACACTATAATGCGGGGTTGCATTTTAAATTTCTTAAACCATCCGTTAAACATAGATCTAATACCCGTAGAACTGGGTAGTTTCGACGTTATTATCAGAATGGATTGGTTAAGAATGTGTCACGCCGTGATCGTGTGTGATGAGAAACTTGTTCGAATTCCCTATGGGAATGAAACCTTGATTTTTCATAGTAAAGAAAGTAACCACGGGAGAGAATCTCTGTTGACCATTATCTCATGTTCAAAAGGCTCAAGAGAACATGGCGAAAGGATGTCAGATATTTTTGGCACATATATCAGCCAAGAAGGAGGAGGACAAGTTGGAAGGAAAACAACTTAAGGACATACCAATTGTCCGAGATTTTCCTCAAGTGTTTCCCGAGGACTTGCCAGATCTTCCTCCGGCTCGACCAGTGGAATTCCAGATCGACTTAATTCCAGGAGCTGCGCCCGTAGCTCGAGCACCGTATCGATTGGCACCGTCTGAAATGAAGGAATTGTTGGAACAACTACAAGAGATTTCCGACAAGGGCTTCATAAGACCTAGTTCCTCACCTTGGGGAGCCCCGCTCTTGTTCATCAAAAAGAAGGACGGGTCATTCAGGATGTGCATTGACTACCGGGAGTTAAATAAGCTAACAGTGAAGAATCGTTATCCACTCCCTGAGGATCAATGTTTATCGATCAACTCTAAGGATCCAACATTTACTCCAAGATAGATTTGAGATTGGGTTATCACCAGCTGAGAGTACGAGAACAAGACATTCCAAAGACGGCATTCCGAACTCGGTATGGTCATTACGAGTTTCAGGTTATGCCATTTGGGCTAACAAACGCACCTGCGGTATTCATGGACCTCATGAACCAAGTGTGCAAGCCCTACTTGGATAAGTTCATAATCGTCTTCATTGATGACATACTTATTTATACAAAGGACAAGAAAGACACTAAGAACATCTTAAGGAAATTTTTGCATTGCTTAAGAAGGAGAAAGTTGTATGCAATTTTTTGCAAAGTGTTAAATTTAGATTCCAAAGTAGATTTTCTTTCTCGATCACATCATAAATAGCAAGAGGCATTCATGTGGATCCAGCCAAGATAAAATCTATTAAGGATTGGGCATCTCCTAAGACACCGACGGAGATCCGCCATTTTTTAGGTCTTGCTGGTTACTATCAAAGGTTTATTGAGGGATTTTTGAAGATTGTTAAATCAATGACGAAGCTTACTCTAAAAGGAATCAAATTTGACTGGGTGAAAAGGAGGAAAATGCTTTTCAGTTAATAAAGCAGAAGTTATGAAGTGCGCCAATTCTGGCTTTACCTGAAGGAAGCGAGGATTTTGTGGTCTATTGTGATGCTTCACATAAGGGTTTAGGCGTTGTGTTGATGCAGAGAGAGAAAGTGATTGCCTATGCTTCTCGACAACTAAAAATTCATAAGAAGAACTACACCACTCATGATTTAGAACTTGGATCGGTGGTGTTTGCTCTAAAGATATGGAGACATTATCTATATGGAACTAAATACATAGTGTTTACCGACCATAAAAGTCTACAACACATTCTTGAACAAAAGGAGCTTAACATGAGGCAGCAACGCCGATGGCTAAATTGTGTGGAGGAATAGGATGTACTTCATCCCAAAACCGCAAGAACTTCTTTTTCAGGACTATGGTGAAGAGTAGAAGGGAGTAGCCCGAACAATATGTACCCGTAGAAAAACCATACTTAACCATATTATTGCTACGTATTTGCTTTGTGAAACAAAAGCAACATTTTGATGCACTTTAAGATGGTTTTGGAGTCAATAAAAGCAAGCAAAGCATAATGAAATGGAGCTAATTCACACACACACTATAGCTTCGAACATGAGTACGACGTGACATCTGAGTCTCACTCTCTCTATATCAAACGCCACAACATGCGCACGTAGCCGATGCAGTACACAGTATCAGACCGGCCACACACAATCTGCACAGCACATTTTGCTGTGTATACAAGTACTGCCTCCATTATAGACACTCTAGCTACTCTCATGACACTTCCCACACGCCCCACATATAGTGCGCTCACAGAAATCTGCTACCATGTGCCTGCCACACGCCCAACTGCAATCACCCTGCATACTAGCACATAATATAGATGCGTGAAAAACTCAAAGCAAAACACTCAACTAAGTCATTCATCGTTTAACATCACTCATGCAAACGCGGCACTAAAGAGCTCTAACGGAGCAAATGTTAGATGCGCGCACATCGCACGACCATTCACAGCGAGGTACGCATATATATCTGCGTTTAACACACGGCCGCTAACACGTTGTTACCTTATCACAAACAGAAGCTGACTTAAAACACAGACCTTAGCGATGCGAAGCGTGTGCACCACCTAATCCGCAACAAGCAAACGCGTCTTCTATACTCAGAGATACCTCTAATCAACGATCAAGTCAAGCTCACATGACGATAGATGACAAAGATAATGTCACCGACATCGCATCATAGATGAGAGTTATTGAGACATATTCATTCGGTGACACAAGCGATGATAATCAGCGGTCTGACATCGCCACGCGATCATGTTATACATATACAGTATATGTGACTGACAGTCCCCATAGGTCAAGGTGCAGAGAACTATCCAGAGAGACCACTCAGAGATATCAACATTAGTCACTTAGATAGGACCTACTACTCTCAACCAATAAGCGCGCACCAATCCACACAGATTGACGCCAATTGGAGGATGCCATAATAATTCAAGTATAGAGCATTAATTGTATACTGACCACGAGCACTCTAAGCTCAACTGCGGCGTTCTATCTCGACAGCAACATCATTAGTTAGATGATCTAGACATATGACATTGACTTATCACGACACACTGAACTGCTATCCCATCGTGGGGCCTCACTACCTTTGGTCTTGAAACCAAGTACAGCATACCTCATTGGATAGAGAGAGATTAGCGAGAGGAGCAAAGGCGTGGCACACTAGAACGAGTGTCATAGAACTATGAGTCAAGCTCAAAACACATACCTGATTCTCTCTATATCCTATAGTGACGTGGGACTCCGCTTCAGTGAGAGTCACACATGCAATTTTCATATCTAATAGGCGAGTGCGCTATCAAATCACAGACTACCTGTAGAGTACATATCACTCTAAGACTCTATCATAAAAGTTAGCGAGCGAGACAGAGATATAATCACAGACAACGCAGCTCAAGCCTCATTTTACTCAGCGGCTTTAGATAACGCTCATTTCTACGTGTGCGCGTGATAGATCGCTTTCGTGTCGCGACTGTAGCAGTATATCAATTATTCGGATAAAAGGAGAGCACGGAGTTCTATATTCTCGTAAAGGTCTGTCTTCCATTACAGATCATGATTATAGCGAGCGTACATACAACAAGCTACGTTGATATTCAAGTCGACACGCTGACACAAAACTCTGAAGGTCAACACTCGTAGTCTAAGACAGGCTACTCTGCCGCCGGGATTTAACTAATGCGTCGCAAAACAGCCCCTGTGCTGGCGAAGTTAATGCGATAACACTCTAAATTCGACCACAGAACCTCTGTTGAGGAGACAGTAAGCACAGACGGAAACAGAGAGGAAAAAGATTCAGTGCTCTACTACATCACAGAAAAGACATTCAATAGTTGCTCAATACTTCGTTCTCGAGATCAGAGAGAATACATGCTTGATTTTTAGAGAGATCACGTACTAAGAGCCAGTGACTGATTGTACACGCCTTAATGCACTTGGATGGAATATTAGGTTTCCTCTCAGAGATCTGAGCGACCTTCTGACAATGAGATGTGTATGTCTAGCATACGATCTAACGAGAGACAAGATCTCGACACACCAAACATACTTGACCATAACTCTATTGCATATGGCTCGATTAGCCTATGTGTTAAAAGTTTAGAACCTCACTGATCGGAACCGATATCCTTCAACGAGACGTTGCAGCAGTTGCTCTATATCCTCCAATAGAGTGAGATTACCCTCTCGAGTCCTTAATACTGAGATACAATCGAGTCTTCTTGCTCTGACGAAAAACTGAACTATTCACCTCTGCAGTTGACAATTCAATATATACATGTGCACACGTGATTCATACAAGCATCGAGAGTTCTCATAGGAAGACCCACGGAATTTGTTCTCATCTCATGGAGAAGCGAGATAGATGCAAACGAATTAGGTATATAGTGCAGTACACACACAGAAGATACATTATGGTGACTTCGTTGTAGTTCATATTAACCTAATTTAGTTAGGAGAACGAGAAGTAAATGTAGAGTGTACCAGGACCAGCTAGTAGTGATGATCGTCAGTTTAGTATCTTTAGTAATATCGGAGTATAGTGTACAATAACAATCTCAAGATAATGGTGTAATTATGGATCTCTATATGTGTTTATTGACAGGAGTGTGTGGGTCTATATATCTAGATGAGTGTGTGGGGCCATAGCAGAGATGGGATCTCTATCTCTCTAGCGATTCTTGTGTTGTGTATGAATGACTCTGTCTATCTCTGGGGTGGAGCGAGTAGAGAGGTGGGGGTGAGTTAAATGTTTGGTGGTTATTTAAATGGTTGGTATGATTGTTAGATAGTGTAGTTTATATATGTAGAATAAATATTTGGTGTGGGGGATGTTGATGGTGTTTAGGAGTGATTTAGTGTTTTTGTGGGTTTGTGTGGAAATAAATTTAAATTTAAAATAATATTTAAAAATTAAATTTTGTATTTTTGTTGTTGGGGGAATAATAAAATTTATAAGATATTAAGTTAAATTTTGGGGTGTATTTTTAGATTAATTAGTTAACTCTTAGTGTGCTTTGAAAGTGTTGATAGAAAATCTTATAAAAGGATTCTTAGTTGGTTACCTTCCTCTAAACAACAAAGCCTATAGGGTTTATAATCTATAACCAAAAGATAGAAAGTTAATCTGCATGTTAATTTTCTTGTAAAAAACCCAATGTCAAAGGAGTAGATATGAAGGATGTTTGATATTGACTATCTTACTAACTCTATGAACTATATTCTTGTATCTTTGGAGAATCAAGCTAACAATGCAGGTATTTCAGAGGAAACTAACAGTGCAGGTACTTCACAAACTCCTGAGTCCATTGCTTCTGAGGACAAAGATAAGGAAGTAGAGCTTATTGATGTACCTTCAGCTGTCAAGATTCCTGAAGAAAAAGATGAATCAAGGGCAACTTCCACAAATTCAAAGCCAGAGGAGACCTTGACAGAACCTCAAACAGAGAATGAAAAGGATTCCTCCCTACGCAAAAATATTTAATAAAATTCAATGACTACAAGATCCTAAGATTCAAGCTTTTAGAAGAGAGTTGGAATAAATTGCCCTAAAGCATTTAGGGAAAGTCCCTGAAAACAACACTACCAATACTTCCTACATTTAATACCTGGTAGTCAAACAGATAATACTTTTAGGCTTTGATCATGATGAATCACTTATGCCAAGCTCGAAATCTTCACAAGCCTGAGAAGGAATCATTTGATGAGGCTTCTTTATGATGATGAAGGTGTGATAACTGAATTCAACATTCTTCTCCAACATAAAATAGGGAAGTTAGTCCTACTCCTACGCTTAGGATTCATAGTATTCACCCAAAAAGTCAAATTAGGTTTTTGATTCTAGGTGAACCAATTCAAGCGTATCAAAACTAGAGCAATAGTGCAGCAGCACAATCAGAGCTCAAGCTTTCTCAGTCATAACACAAAAACATCAAAGAAACAACCACAAAGATCAACCAACATAGTATGTTTTGCAGTTTTTCTATCTCAAGAGGGAACCTAAAACGATTGCAGAAGCTTTAACAAATAACAGTTGGGTTCAAGGCCATGCAAGAAGAACTGTTACAATTCAAGCGACAACCAGTATGGATCTTGTAATCTACCTCAAGAAAATGAAGGTGATTGGCACCAAGTGGTGGTCTACAGAAATAAAAAGAGATGAAAGTGAGGGTGTGGTTGGAGAAAACTAAAGCAAGAGTGGTGGGATTTATGAGTTGTTTGAGCCCAAGGGTACACACAGGAAGAAGGTACTTGACTATGAGAGGTTTTTTTGCTCCTGTGGCAAGATTTAAGCTATCAGGTAGTTTTTTTTGGCCTTTGCCTCTTTTTATGGGGTTCATAGTTTACCAAATGGATGTTAAAAGTGCTTTTCTGTATGGCACTATAGATGAAGAGGTTTATGTCTCACAACCTCCTGGTTTTGTTGATCCTGATCATCCTACAAAAGTTTATAAGGTGGTCAAAGCTTTGTATGGACTGCACCAAGCCCCTAGAGCTTGGTATGCTACTTTATCAACATTCCTAGAGAAGCATGTATACAAGAGGGGCACAATTGACAAGACTTTGTTCATTAAAAGAGACAAAAAATGATGTCAAATCTAGTTCAAGTGTATGTTGATGATATCATTTTGTGTTCAACTACCAACAAGTCCTTGTGTGCTGAGCATTGAAGCCTTAATGAAAAGCATATTTTCAAATGATTCCATGGGTAAACTTACATTTTTCCTAGGTCGTACAAGCAGTCAAGCAGAACAAGGGAGGAATCCTTCAATCTCCAGACCAAGTATGTAGCTGGAAACTTAAGAAATTTGATTCTTGTGAATGTGACAGACTGCATCACACCCATGTAAACCATGTTCCTTTAACAAAGGATGAGAAGCTATTGATGTAGATGTAACACCTGTTATAGATCTATGATAGGTTACCTCATGTACTTAACTGCTTCTAGAACCTGATATTATGTATGCAGTATATGTTTGTTTCACGTTTACATGTTACTCCAATGACTCTCATCCTCAATGCTGTCAAGGAGGATCTTCAAGTATCACAAGGCAAACCACACTTGGGCTTTATGGAAACCTAGGAATCACCCTTTGATTTGGAAGCATTCTCTGATCGTGACTATGGTGGATCAAACCTTAACAGGAAATCCACAACAGGTGGTTGTCAATTTCTTGGACAAAGACTTATATCATGGCAATGTAAGAAACAGACAATAGTGGCCACTTCAACAACTGAAGGCTGAATATGGTAGCTGCTGCAATAACTATGGACAAGTAGTGTTGTTCAAAGAATCAATAGTTGGACCTATGGTTTTCAACTTCATGAACACCAAAATCCACATTGATAATGAAAGTACAATCTGCATTGTGAAGAACCCAGTCTATCATTCTAAGACAAAGCACATCGAGATTCGTCACCACTTCATAAGAGATTGTTATGAGAAGAAGCTCATACGTGTGGAGAAAATTCACACCAGACTTAAATGAGAAGACATTTTTGACCAAACCCATTTGATGGACCACGGTTTAATTACTTGGTTAAGCATGGTATGATAATCAACCATAGAGCAAACATTTAATAGGGAAGGCTTAGTTTGAAAAGTTTGTTTAATTCTGAGGTAGCTAAGTAGTATTTAATTACCTGTTAGTTAGTTCATTTTAATCCTGGTAGTTATGTCATATTAATACTGGTAGTTAAGTAGAGTTAATTCGGGTAGTTAGTTTTCATTAATTCTGTTTATACAATTTCTTGCAGTATATTTTTCTTTGTTTTAGACTAATTTTGCTGGCATAGCATGGATGAAAGGAATGAGTGCCACGTTTTTTAAAACTGTTTGTAATTTTTTTTCATACATATATAATTTCTGGTTGAAAACCAAGTATAAATCGGGTTGACTCTTAATTAAATCCAGTTTGACCAAATTAAGAGTCTGGTATGTAAATTGTTAATACTGGTAGGTTATTGTTAATGCTGGTTGCGGGAAATTTGACTTTTTCTGTTTTATCACTATTTAAATGTTACCGTTAGAGATTTTTATGGCGTAATCGTCGTACAACAGAGTAGCTATATATAGATAAAGTTTGATTTCTCTTTCATACTTTTATTTTTATTGCATCGAATCCATTTCTTTGTACAAAGTCAAAATTTCTTAAAATGAAAATAGTCAAGAGCTGATCCTTGTTATCAACAACGCCCGCCTCAAGCATCTTTCTACAATATCACCGCATCAAAAACCCAAGTGTCCTAAATAAGATTGTCCAATGGCTTCAATTCAAGTATTGTGACAAACACAATCAATGGGGTTTTTTGCGCAAGCCTGACGGAGGCAGGGTTGCTGAGATATGGAAATTTCCTTCGAGGTTTCCAACCTAGGTATGCTTAACTGCTAATATCAACTATCTATGATTCTCATTGTAAAACAATTTTTGGGCAGAGGTGTTGCTATCTCGCCAAATATACTAAAGCTGATGGGTTCTCTAGAATTAAAGCAACCATTGATACCCAATTACGGAACACATCTCGAGGCGTCAAATAGGGATACACTTCACTTAGCAGACGCCACAGGAAATTACAATGTTGCCAAATGATGACCTTTTTGAGGGAATGGGGAAAATAGGGTATCCCACTGATGGAACCTTTACCTTTTGGAAAAGTTTCTTCACACCCCAATGGCGATACTTAGTCCACCATCTTTTACACTGTATAAGCTCTAAAAGTGGTGGATGGGATCAATTATGGTAACTAATATTGGCTACAATCTGCTTGCTTTGATCTGTCTATCCACTGGTAGAGTTTATAATTTTTCAAAACTTATTTTTGATGGTATGGTGGCAAATTTGAAGAGCAAGACAAAGTTTTGATGTATCCCTCCCCGTTTTCTGCAAATGAATTTTGAATATTCAAATCAGAACAACAAACACCTTTAATTCTAGCTGTGAGGAGCCTGACCAAAAAGAACTTTAGGAATATGAAAAGGTGTGTTCAAGGGGCAAACCAAGCCCTTTAATGCCTTCTATGTTACTTGTTACTACTAACCCAAATGCAGGACAAAAAGAACTGCTGCTGTAGGCTCAATCCAACCATCCTCAATCATCACCTCAAGGTACAAACATCACAACCTACACCTATACAACCAGCCTAACAATGAGGTGTAATACACCTACAAATGGGGCTTTAAGTTGTATGACAACCACTAGGTCCACCACCTATCACTGCACCTACACCACCACCTATCCCTACACCTACACCACCACCTATTCCTACACCTACAACACCTATCCCTACACCTACACCACCACATATCCCTACACCTACACCACCAACTATCCCTACACCTACACCACCACCTATTCTTTCACCTACACCACCACCTGACACTGAACCTACACCACTTGAGCACATCTATGAGGAGCAATCTCCTGTCCACCACCACTTCTCACCACCACAAGAACCGGCTGCCCAAGTCCAAATGCCAAGGGATGAGTTACCTTTTCATGAAGTTCCTAAGATGATATCACAAATTGACAAAAGCCTGGAAATGGGATCTCTAAACAAACCAAGCTGACCATGGGGAAGATGCCATATTGAAGTTATGTCCAAGAAGGTGAAGAAGTTGGAAGGGTTTATGAAAAGGAGGAATTTGGTTTTGACAGACTCTGAAGAGGAAGAACCTGAGGTTCAGGGGAGGAAAAGTCAAGATGATCCTCTAGATTCTACATGTTCAAGGACTGGTTACCTCTCCTTAAAACCCAAACAAAAGTAAACACTTTTCAGGGAGGAACAAGTGGAAGAAATAAGTCCAAACACTCTTGAAGCAGCCAAAACTCTCTCAAAGGTTGCCTCTTTAAAATCAAGGTCCATTGACAAGGGAATGATATACAAGAGAAGAAAAGAGACTAAAGGAAAGAAGGTAGTCTTAAAGCTTGGATTTTCAAAAAGAATTTACGCAGTGCTGAACATGTTAATACTGCTAGGTATTGACCAAGTTTAAGTACTTGCTAAGGAGTTAATACTGCAGTAAATAAACTTAGTACTGTAGTGAACAAGTATAGTAACTCTTACTGTCAATGAACAAGTATATTACTGTAGGTACTAAGGAGTCCCACTTCTTCTCAAGATAAAGGAAAAAGAGAAGGAAAAGCTCCCATGATCAGTGAAGAGACTCCAAAGAAGTCAAAAGAACAAATTCTACAAAGAGGAAACTAGTCTTGCAGAAGCAAAATAGGTTGGATACTTTTGTAAAAAGAAGAGGTGATAAAAACAAGTACATTTGGACTCTCTCCTAGCACAAAGAATTGCAGAAGAAGAAGAATTGAATGAGCAACAAAGAAAAGAAAAGCTCAAGTTCAGTTTGAAGCTCAGCATTACACAAATGAAGATTGGGATTTGATTAGAGCAAAAGATTTGGAAAGCTAATGCAGAGTTGTCAAAAAGCATGCTAGGAAGTGAACTTCAAGGAGAAGATTTTTGAAAGAAAAGATGATCATGTGAAACAAAGAAAGATGTTAATTTGTCATGAAGAAAGAGCTAGAGCTAAAAAGTAGAAAAAAAAAAAAACAAGCCCATGACCCAAACACAGCTGAAGACTTATATGATGAACTACTTGAAGAATCAAGGGACATGGAAGTTATCTCAGCTGAAGAAATTGAGTTTTGAAGAAGTCAAGGAAGAATTTGACAAGCTTGTGAAACAGGTTGAATCCTTTGCACCAATAAGTTTTGAAGCCACTAAAGCTAGCTTGAAAAGATTTGGTGAAGAGCTTCAGACAAAGACTCCAAAAAGACTGAAAGATGATAAAGCAAAGGATGATGAGCCAACCAAGAAGTCTGGAAAGAGAAGAAAACAGATGGCAATATGGGAAAGATTTGCATACAAGTGTTGATAAGGAATGACTCTGAAGGGATTCATATGAAGTAGAGAGCAAAGAAGAGTCTGCCACAGGTACTAAAACTCCAATTAATCCTGTTCCTGTAGCTATGAAAACACCTAGTATAGCTACCTATAAGATTATTAAGCAAGGAGAAAAAGGAGTGTACCAAATAGTTAGGGAAGATGGAACAGATATAGTCTATATTAATTTTGGTGCTATGTTGAAGTCTATATCTAGAGATGATCTTACTGAGTTGTATAGGAATTGTAATGAATAGAATGGATGGGTGACACAGAGGGCTAAGTTAGAGAGAAGGATTTTTGGAAATGTTTTAAGAATTATGTTTAAGAAAACCCTCATAGTACAATTCTATATGGAGTGAATTAAGGACATCAAAAGAAACATAAGTTGGAGATATTATGCAACTTGTAGAGTACATTGCTTGAACTTAGAGTCAATGGAGATTTTATATGTTGTCAGAGAAGAAAAATATCCTTTACTCAGAGAGTAAGTCAAACTATGCTAAAATGATCTTTTGGATGGAAAATGAATGAGGGATTGCTATAGATTGTTGAAAAATGATGGAAAAGCAAGCTGGTAATTAGAATATTGAAGTTATTGTAAATTAGAAGTCTTAGGACAAGATGAAAGGATAACACTTGGTGGAGTACTATCCACTAACCACAACAACAAATGGTTATCAGTTCAACCATTTCTAACCGACAAAAAGACTGCTATTCCAGGAGCAAACGCTCTTTGTAAAGACTTCTCAATTCCGTTCTATGGTTGACAACCTTGCAAATAAGTTGTATGGTTTTCAACTTCACCATATCTTCTAAAAGTGAAGATTTTTGGCTAGCCCACAATTTTTATGGCTTGTGTAAAGGCTGTGGAAAAAAAACCATAACTATCTATAAGATAAGGCTTAATGGTAAAGACAAATAGTCAAATCCATAATTGAATGGTTGAGCACATTAACCAAAAAGTGGATGGTAGATCAACTCAGACACAAGTTTCAATGTACAAAGAGGTTGACATGGTTATCAATCCACATGGAATTTAAACCTTTTCAAGGTGCCAAAGGATGACAATCCAAGCCCTGAGCAAACGTAAAAGGTAAAGGCATATCAAATCCATTTATGGCCTGAATGGTTTGCCAAAAACCATATGGTATTCACTCACCAATTTTCCAAGTACCAAGAGTATGAAATGGATTTCATTTAACCAGGACATACACCCTTTCCTGGTGGCCAAAGTACTGACTACTCCAGAGTGAATGCTTAACAGGTAAAGCGACATCAACTCCATTTTAACAAATTTTCAATGATTCACCTCTCACGAGGATTAACACACCTGAAGTGATCGAGAATAGATGAAAAACTCTAAGATTGATGTACAAAATTGTCAATAGATGCTGATATGATGATTGCAGAAGAGCTTTGAGAATGTGCTGTAAAGATAACAAGAGAATTACTGAAGGTGGCCGATCAGAACAACTTGAAGCATTCTATTACAACACCTTAGGAAGCTTAAAGTATTAATAAAAATCAAATAATGTTTTGAAGGAACATGAAGTTCACCAATGAAGATTCAAGTTAGGGAGGATTTGTAGGGAAAATAGATTGTAAATAGACTTAATACTGGTATTATAACAGTTAAGTCAGGTATAATATTTAGTTCTGTAAGTATTAAGTTAATACAGGCAGTACTAAGTTAAGACAGGCATGTACTAAGTTAGTACTGGTAGTCTTAGCAGTACTAAGTTAGAAGGTCAAAGTTAGTTATATTACATAGTTAAGTCTGTTTATGAACAGAATAGTAAAATTTATCTTAGAGATATCATAGAGATATCTTAGTAAGAGGATATGTATTATAAAATAAAAATTTGTTTGATCCTTTGACGTATCGGTTTGTAAAGCCCATAAGGGTTTCCTTGGTGTATAAGAGAGAACCCTAAGGACACAATGTTTATGTACAACTTTAGAATAAATTCTAAAAGAAGCATAAGCTTAATAGCAAATTAGTTATCGTTTCTTTCATTACACAACCTCCAAACTCCCTTGTGTTAAGATCCGCATTAACACTTGATTTTCAATAGTTAGTGTCTCTCATATAGTTGACTTGGATTTATCAAAGTTGTCTATCGTCTTACAAAGGCTAGTCAGATCCTAAACTAAGGACCTACATTAGTTGTCATGTTATTAGTTAATTTAGCAGGTAAAGGACGTATGTCATGACATTGTTCCTCATTCTGGTCAACCTTTCCCTTCATTATTGAAATTCCGGTTTGCCAGTAAGCGTTGTCCCCTGTAGCAGATACATTATCATTCAACAAGCAAGTCATTTGTCACCTCAACCATTGGCTCTCAAATAATCTATGTGGTCTGATATCTGCTCATCAACATGTACATCCATTCCCCCTGATCTGCTGCTTGTATCCTGCTCTTGTGATTCTGTCCCATTGCTTTCAATGATAACTAAACTAGCATCCAATGCTTTACTCGAATCAACCTTTTCCTCTGTCGTCTGCATCAGCCTTTCATTCACCCTGCTGTCATACTCCATTTTATGCAGCGCTCTTTTCTCAATCGACTTTTTAACATAATCCATGTTTTGGATCAGTGTATCACGGAATTCTGGAATATCAAGTCGAGTGTATTCTAGAAAGTAGTTTCGTGTCATTACAATATATTCATCATTCAAATAAATCTTTGACTTGATGAACATCTGAAACTGTGTCTCAAGAACTTTAAAAGAGGCCATGGATCCAATCTCTTAAAATTCGTTATTATCAAGTTGCTTTTTTTTAAGATGATCAAGAATTTAGGAATCACGTGCCTGTAAAGTCTCTATATCTTGACAAAAAAGTGTCGTAAATGCGCGTTTGAATCCATCCTCGGTTCGACCTTCCTTTTAAGTCGTTGTTTAAAAGACACTTGAGGTGTGAATGAAGTCGTTGAAAAGATACCATGCAACTTTCTTTTGTTTTGTTTGAATTAGTTTGCATTTGTTTTGTATTTCTGAATCTGAACACAAAGAATAAAGGTATCTTTCTTCCTCCATTTTAACGTGAGTTTAAGTGAAAATGTATAGATCTTAAAGGATATGATGTATTGAAATTGGATTGAAGTTGTGGTTTTTAAGCAATTCACGTTCACGGGATTTTACCCCGCTATGATCAAAACCGATAATTAATTAACGGGATTTTACAAGATCACTAGATAACCGTGAATGATTTGATTCGGAATCAGCGGCCAATGATTTAATTGTCTAAAAACAGATAATTTTCGGGCTAAGGTTAAAGGTTGTTTGTTTAAATAGGCTCACCAAACTGAAACGGGCCAAAAAATACATATGGGCCGTGAGCTAGAACAAAAACAAGTCTAACACAAATTCCAAAATAACTGAAAAATTCAATAAATCTAGAGTAAACGATAGTTTGGGCCTCAAAAAATCCATAACTACTAAAGGGTTTAACTCGTGATCCGTTTTTCGTTTTTTCTCCTTCGTATTTGAGAGGTCACTGGCCTGAAACACTTAACGGATCAAAATTTATTATGGCGTGTTTTAAAACTGAAACCCTTTTTTCACACAAACAAATTTCTTAGTAAAAACCGCTGCCAATTAGTAAGTTCGTATGTTTGAATAACTTCGCGTAATAGCAACTTCGCTGTTAGCAACATTCCGCTGTTTAAAGCACTCGCTTGTTTAGCAAGTCGTTTTTAGCAACTCGCTGTTTTTTAGCAACTCGCTGTTTTTTAGCAACTCGCATGTTTTTAGCAACTCACTCGCCGTTTTTAGGCAACTGTTTTAAGCAACTATCGCTATTTTAGCAACTCGCTGGTTTTAAGCAACTCGCCCCCCTGTTTTTAAATCAACTTCGCTGTTTTTAGCAACATCGCTGTTTTTAGGCATCTCGCTGTCAATAAAATATTCAAATGAATTCAACTCGCCGTTGACCAGGTCAAACCGCCGTGTAAAACTGTCAACTCGCCGGCAAGAAAATCTCTGATTTTCTGATTTTGTATTTTCTTTTTGAAGTTTTATATTTTTGTATTTTTCTTTTCGAAGTTTTATATTTTTGTATTTTGCTTTTCTCAAAAATATGTACATTGTGATGTTTGATGATTAAACATACAATAACATGTATATCTTTGTGGATCGTCCAAAAAGTAGCAACTCTCCACGAAGAACACTTAAAGAAATTCGAACCTATTTTTTTGCTAGATTTCAAGCTTGAGGCTTGAGTATCACTTGTAGGAGTAACAATGTATCATCCTTAGCTTATTTCACACAAAGAACACCACGATTAACCAGCCAATCAAGCCCAAAAATGAATTTTTAGCCGTGGGGTATTTAGGACCAAAATGAGCTCGAATTTGATGCTTTTAACCACAAGAATCAACCACGAATCCACACGCCAATTGTAGGATCCCGTAACACTTCACTTCATAGAATCAAACACGAATTAGAACTAGAAAGGAGAAAGGAAGAGTTGTTCTAGAGAGAGAGTTTAGAGAGAGAGATGAGAGAAAAGAGAAATGGAATTATATTAGAAAATGAACAACTTACTCTTTTCTAAAATAGAAAAGAGTTTATATACCCCGTCGCGTTAAATGACGCGCAAGATATTTAACTAGGACCCGGGCTCGGGTTTTGCTTGGGATTAAACCCGAAACATATACAATATTAGATTAACTATCGAGCCCGATTCCCGATACTTTCCTATTACAACGTTAACTAATTAAAGACCGAAGCTCCATCGTAGAGTGACCGAACTTCCTTGTTCGACTCAATAAATTGAGGCTAACAAACTTCGTGATCATGCATATGAGAACTCTTTGATCTATAAAGAGAAAACAAAGAGGATCCATGACTCAAAGATCAAAAATCGCGTTTTCAACGTCGGTGATCAAGTCCTCCTCTTTAACTCTCGATTGAAGATGTTCTCGGGCAAGTTAAAATCCCGTTGGTCCGGACCGTTCACCATTTCCTATGTCTTTCCATATGGCACCGTCGAGTTATCCCAAAACTTTGGGCCAAACTTCAAGGTGAACGGTCATCGACTTAAGCACTACTTTGAAGGGGACGTACCATAAATGGTTGTCCTGGATCTCCAAACATTCCCCAAGGACAAATGAATTTGGGGATTGGGTCAAGCTTAGTGACCCTAACCAAGCGCTTCGTGGTAGGCAACACATTCTTATCCTATTAGTTATATTAATTAGTAATGAATAAAGTGTTTTTTATGTGTGAAGAGCTCCGACCTCTTCCATTATTGTGTGCTTGTGTTTTTTGATTGTACAGGATTGTCCGATTTTTGAAGACTCGTCGTGCTCGTGAGGTTTGTCCTTCATCACATCGAGCTTCAAATCCGCAGCGTCATTTGGGAAATCCAATATCCTAATCTAATCGACTACGTTTATTTCTTTAAGCATACTTAATAACGCGTAGGATTTCTACGTAGAGACCCTTCCTAAAAAACATTAAAGACAAGTGTTAATCTAGTAGGGTGATCTATCGATTTGATTATGCCTGCAGTTCAGTGTTTCACGTATACCTTTGTCACCACCAAAAATTTCTAAAAAAATGAAAAATTTAAAAAAAAATTTAAAAGAACACAAGTGTTTTTCGCTATTTTTGACTTTCCTGCAGGGATATGAATAAGAAAAAATTTTTGACTCAATCGAGTGTGTTGGAGCTCTAGCTTGTTCCTTAACTATTAGGTCCAAAGCGTTCATGGATTGTTTGCAAAGAACGAAAAATGAATAGTGTTAAGTATATTATGATGCTAACAAGGATTATTATAAATCATAAGACTCATGATGTAATTTTTGGCTTTTTCTCCATAAGCTCTAAACGGAACTAATAATACGTGCTATTTATGGAGCTTAAACTTAAAATCAACAATTCTTATGTATTGATAGCAAAAAATTTAGTCTTATGTCAAACTTATACTATAAATTCTTTCAAAAAAAAAGTCTTCTATCTATCGTGAAACAAAGAAAAATGACATGAAGGAAATATATTAGATATAGTATAATATATATATAAATATTATATATATATATATATTATATATATATATAAATAATATAGATATGATGAAAAATAAATAAAAATAAATAAATATAAACTGTGGCTGATAAAAATTTGCAGCATCTTGCAGGGCTCAACAACAATCTTACAAAAAGCCTTCAAAGAAGCCCATAAGTAAAAAAATAATCCTGTGGCGGTTAAAAGTTGTTGCATCTTGCCGGGCTCTCAAAACCAATGTTGCAGCTTCCTAACAAGGTCTCAGGGTTACAATTGCATCAAGGTTATATTAATATTAAGTGTGAATTATTAAATGTAAGATCCTCTTTCGCTAAAATTTAAATAGCTTTGAACCATTGACTATTTCATTTTAAAGTTTTTAAATAAGCTAATGTATGTATACGTGGAACCCTAAGAGTTTTTGAAACAAAAGGTCCCGCGTGAGTCCCATACTGATCTCTGAGGGGTGTCAAAAGCTAGTCACTAGCCGCAAGGTTGGGTTGTGGCCGATACAAAGTCGTTACATTGGATGAACTACGCCTTCAAACAGCGTATTATTCTCGGTGGAACAATGAAGCACAGAATTTTGCAAAACGTTAATCCATAGTTGAAATTCAAAATGGCACATTCACCTAATATATAATAATTGTCAAGAGTGAAAAGTTCACAACTTGCAAATATGAGTAGTGTTAGCATCTTAGCTGATATTTAACGGTGATTTCCTTTTAAGCTTATAAAGAAACGAATAAAAGTCACGATGAATTTATCCTTTTTGGGGCATTTTCAGATCGAAATGCATCTTGTTCTATGATCCCTAACGGTTATGAAAATAACTAAAGTCAAATATGTTAGTTAATTGCTTAAAAAATATGAGAAAATAGGAAAAATACAAAAATATATGTAGGAATAAGTGTATACATTTAAAAATGGTAAAAACGGGGCTTTTTCTAAACTCTTGATTCTTTAATTCCCCTCGATGAATACTTAGCTACTTTTTGAGATAATTAGTCGAGGGGGATCGAGATTCTTAGTTTTTTTAAGTGCTTACTTATAGCATTGTGTGAGGACACGGCAATATCTTAGTATAGGGGATTTTGGTATGTGTTTAATTACACATACCTTTGACCACTAAAAACGGACTTAAATGACCAAAAACGTACCAAAAATACATTGTATTTGTATGTTTTGCATTTGTGATATGCAGGTAATGGATATCCAAGAAAAGGACAAAAATCGAAGCCAAAACGATAAAAACGAGCACGAGAACGGAAAGATCATGAAAAGTCAAAAAAGATAAAGTCAAAGTCAACAAAAAAGTCAAAGTCAAAGTCAACCCCAGGAAGTGGCATTGGAAAGAGCATCGAAAACCGAACCCGAAAGCCTAAATTGCCAAAAGTAGGCCCGGGTCAGCCCACTTATACACTTATACTTTATACACCTTAATCCTAGCCAAAAAAGCCCAAGCTCTTTTTCTTATAACACCGACCCAACAAAACAAGCCCAATCCCCCCTTATAACTCCTGTTAACACACCCGTTACCCAAACCCTTTTTAAACATAACATCGTTAGTCCTTAAAAGGACTAACAGTGCAAACACAAATTTAACTTCAAGGATCAAGGTTGCATACCTCAAGGACGTTGGATGCAATAACATATAACTCTCTCAGGGACCAAACTTGCTAATTTTCCAATCTTTCAAAAACAGCGGGAACACTGTACATCATCCAGGTGCGTCCTGTCCTCACTACCCGTCAAAACACTCCAATACTATTCCCCTTTCTTCTCCACTTTGTCTACACACCCCACACCTTATCCCTCTTTATTGCCACCTTGGCAATCCTTAGCTACCCTATTCGTCAAGGAATCAAGACAAAAGATGAAGGGCTATGATCAAGTGACTTGGACACTACTCAAATTCAATGGCCAAGATGAGTCTTTGAAGCCTCTCACACAACAAACACACCTGCAAGAGCTCTCACAAAGAAAGCACACTCCTAGAATCTTCTATGGCTTAGTATAAATAGGCTCATTTGTAAGCCTTTGGG
>BQNB010014752.1:17500-74526 GCA_026074375.1 Tanacetum coccineum | reverse complement strand
ACATGAATGCCCTACCCCTAGCCTGGTTCCCTTGGTTTCCATGACCCTGACCCTCGTTATTAGCAACAACTTGGTTTGGATGATTTCCTCCCGGTCCTTATACCCTATTGCCATTTCCCCCTTTTGTCTTATAAGTACCACTTCATTCCTCTTATATTTTCAAACTTAATCCTACTACACAGATACTTTAGATGGACTGTTCGCTTCCTCATACCGATTTGGAAATCAAAGCCTTGGTGCAGAGATTAATTAGCGAAGATAAGGGTCGTCAGGATGTGCTTTTGGATTTGGCTTTTCAGTTTGAAGATTCATGCGCCATCAGGGACAATCTTAGAGAGGCTTATGAGAAATGCAACGACATCTCTCAAGAGAGTCGTGCCTTGATTTGCACTCTTTTAAAAGAAAGCTCCGAAAAGGATCGCGAGTTGCATCTTTCCATGTATGGAAAGGCGGCACAACTACAGAAACAAATGGATGCTAAGTCGGCTTGGTTCCAGGAAAAAATACTCCGGTCGTACACACGGAGGTATAGGCTGTTCGTCATCACAGACTAGTTGCCCTCTTACCGAGAAAGAGTTACATCAACTCCGTATGGATGAAGAAGCTCTAAAAGGAATGTTGGAAGAAGAGGCCATGAACAAAAAGGCACAGGAGGAGAAAATTAGGCAAGAACAAGCTGAGAATGATGCGTTCTTTTTAGAATTTGGGGTAGTGAGGTATGACTCAGATTGCGAGTCATCGGATTAATGGTCTAAGGATCGTTGTAACCATGTCATTGTACTATTTTGAATAAAATCTTGTTGTCTTAACTATGTACTTGTACTTCCACTTTCACAATTCAACGATTATCATACTAGTAGTCTAGTAAGTTTGACTGAATGCATTTGATTTCTGTAGTATCAAAATGTTTGTTTCGTGACTGTTGCCTTGCCACGATGCATGAGATAATAGAGCGACCATGACTACTGTCTCCACACAGTATTTTAAAGTGTTTGCGTGATAACTCTGTACTGAATAATTGAGTGAACATGATTGTTGTCCCTTTACAGTATAATAATGTGATTTAGGGATATTGTTATAAATTTATAAAATTTTCCCTCAAAGTAATTATTTTAACAGTCCGAAACTCTTTTGGTGGTTGATTTTTCCTTTAGGGTTTAAAATAAGATTTAAATTTTCATAGGGTGTCGCAGTCTTTTTAAGTCGACATCTTGGTCTTGAATTCAAATGTTTTACTCGTGGCATGGGTTTAGAAAAGGAAAAAGGTGGCAAGTGGGGTTCCAACGGCTAGAATGTGGCGAGCCGTTAATTCTCTTATATGTATATATACTTTGCCAATTTCTTGAATTTGTCAAGGCACAAAATAAGTTTCCTTACTTAAAATTTTCATCCGTTCTTAAATTAAAATGTCGTATTTCATTCCCCTAATTGCGGTTGTGTTTGTTGTGGTGGTCGGTTGTTATTTGGCGAGTGTTCCACAGGAAGAAGATTACCAGTACCTCATTGTAATACTTGGGCTTATCGTACCACTCATTATTGTGGCGATTGGCGTGGAAGTTTTCTGGAAGAAGTAGCTTTTGCCGATAGGCTAGTGGCTTGTTTTATCGTTTTGCTCCTGAGCGTTTCACTTAATCTTATGTTGAATCTTCCAGAAAGAATTATCAAACGTTTCATCTTTAACTTTGTTTCGCTTATGTATGATTGAATTCTCATGATGTATTCCTTGAGTATTGTTTCCTTGAGTATTGTTTTTAATGTGGTGAATGAGTAAAATACGTGTGTGTCTAAACTTTTGTTATCGAATACTATTAGGCATATCTTTGTCGACCTGACTTATACATAGTTGATCAGGCTATGTATACCTCAGGTTTACATTGACATCCCTTTTTTTCCTTTAGTTATTTGTTTGTGATTGTAAGCGTAGTTGGTATAGAGACTCGTAGTGTGTATAAATTGTCGTATCCCCCAAGTATCCGATGAATGGTGTTATGTTATATGTCAATTGGTTTATTATTTCCTTGCAACTTTCTACCACACCTGTGGTCCTCTGAAAGTTTATGTTCACTTTGTGTGTTTATTTTACTAAGTGCATAGCGCTTCATATGTTGGCGTGTATTGTCTATGTGTTCGTAAAATCATTATCTCAGCATAATAATCACTTTTGTTGAGAGTTTAGGGTTTGGTTGCAATTGCTCTTGCTAGACATAACTTGTCCATTATAAATATTTTAAATCAGTATTCCACTATGCCGCCCCTTTTCTTATCTCTCTCAACTTTCACTTTTCTTACCTCTTATCCCGAATTATCGTCACTCCTCCATATTAAGTTTTTCTCCTTCTTCCTCGAAGCTGTTGGTTACCACTCCCCATGGAGTTTCTAGTCGAGATTCTTACTCCCGTCATGATCATAATCATCACATCGCTCATTTTGCTGATCTACCCGATGTGTTTCTTTTCACGCGGTGATGTATCTGTTGTTTTAGCATTTTACATTTTTGTTGTATTCCCTATATTTTGCATTTTGTTGTATTACGAACAAAAATACTATGGATCTGATTGAATAAGGCTTCGCGTTGAGTATTTTATTGTTTCATCTTCTTCGTCATAATCATATATTGGTATGTGCCCCACCTCGTATCTTGGCATGATTTGAAGTCATTACCTGGAAATCTTTCAGATGTATTTAGTATTTTATTGAGAAGGCGTTTATTGATTTGTAAATGAGAAGGATATTTTGGACTAACAAAATGTCGAATATTGGAAGAAAGAAATTGATTTTTGTAGGGATTACTGTTTCTTGTCTGAAGTGCTATGTGTGCCCCTTTTTGAAACGATCCTTAAGTTTCATAGGGTGCATCGGAAATAGCTTCTCCACTTCCGTTTTCTGGGCGCATGGTTGTCTTCTTCATTTGTTGGGCAATGAGCATACTTGTTTTGCACTGAGCGATATTTCGATAGTGTTATTTCCTTGACACATTACGATGCTTGTCATTTGATTCCAAAAATTACCAATTATATGGTTTCCCTTATACTGGGTAAATGTACTCAGAAACTTTTTAGGGCAGAATTGTTATTTCATTTATTATTTCATGAAAGCAAAGTACAAGTCTTTATTAATTTCCTTGCAAGCTGGGATACATTGTTATAGCGAGTCTGGCTGTCTTGCTTACATGCCTAGGCGGGCTAGAATTTTCTGAATTTGTTCATGATCCTCAGCACGCCTGCTCTCGGTATCTGCTACCCTTATCTGCAATATTGCGATCTTACTTTCGGCAGCTGCGAGGGAATCCTGCAACTCGGAGATCAGGGAAGTCTTGTCCTCAGGTGTCGGCATGAAGCAGGGTCAATCCTCTACTTTCAAGGTCTCTAGTCTGGCGTAAAATCTTTTGGGTTGAGTTCAGATGTCTCGGATGCTGGTTTACCGTCAGAGAAGGTAATGTCATCTGGGAAAAATGGCAATGATGGTGATTTACTTCTTTTTTAAGATGGTCCAGGGGCTTGCGATGTTAGGGTAGGAACATTGTGATTATGTATTTCATGGCGAAGTTCCGCCCTGTTAACATGGGTCAAAGTTAGCTCTAGTTCAGGGATTTGGGTCGCTGAAGGGTTGCGATGTTGAGTTTCTTGGATGTGAAAATGTACCCGTGGTGGCTCCTGTTCTAGGAGTTGTTAGGTACGTTGCTGGAAAGTGATTGAGACATTTCTCGAATACACCCTGCATACGACAAAATAGGGTTTCTTCTTCTTATATTCCATATTTGGGTAAAAATTAACTTATGGGTGCCATTTATTTTTAAGATAAGATGTATTGCATGTTTTTAAAATGGTTTGCATCACTATGGCATTGAGGTATGCCACAGGAGTTTTGATTAAACATTGGTATGTTTCTCGTTTGTTTGGGAAGTTTACCCGCAATTGTTAGTGGTATCCTTTATGTTAAGACCGAAGCCGGTGATTGAATAGTGTGATAGGATTCTGGACAATAGATACATATCTGTAGAGTTCACATTATTCTTGGCTCAGGGGCTGGTGTAAACCTTTATGTCTTAAACTTCTTCCCGTAGTTTGTGACTGTTAATTGCGACTATTGTCTCTTACTTTTACCGGGCGCGTTTTTGATTTCTTCCCATTATGAGTTTGTTGTTTATGTTTCCCCAATGATGTGACATTTGTCAATTATTGGTGTATTCACGCGATGCATGCTTTTTGGTAGATTTTTGTATACTTTAAAATACTTTTAAAGGTATACCGACATAGTAGATAGTAGTATATGTATTTCACAAAGGTTGCTATATCTCATAGTGAAGTAATGGGTGGGTGATCAACAAGGTATCCCAAAGTGTTTATGTAAGTAACCCTCATAAAATGGGTTAGTAAGGATGTAATTACTAATAAAATCCATATTTATGAAGTGATCTTGTAGTGGGGATGGGGTTATAGGGTTAATTATTGGTGATGTTAGTATAGTAGTTTCCTTGCACTAGGATGATACAAATACGTACTCCATATGATACGTTGTTCCAAGATGGTAAATGATAATGTGTAGTCATGTTTCCCATGACAGGCAAGTGGTAATTTTTATGATATTATGCCAAGCAGCTGTTAACGTAGGAAGTAAATAGTAATAGATAGTGCGTATGTTATTCCGATATGTCCTTAAGAGCTAGTTATAGTCTAGAGTTACTAATGCAACCTAGTTCTCTATAACCAAGAGCTCTGATACCAATCTGTCACACCCCCAAATTCACTGCAGCGGAAGACTTGATTTGGGATTGTGACTTCATGGCGTGAAGAGGACTTGATACGAGAGATAGACCTCTACATGCCAATATACCAATGCAGACTCCTTATTTTCCATAAGATAGAATACCTGAGAAAACATTGCTAAAGTGTCAACATAAAGTTGGTGAGTTCATAGGTTTTGTTGTTTGATAATAGTGATGAACCACAAGATTTATAACCATAGCATGAAATATAGAAATCCTATATATCACAATGAAAAGTATTTACTATTGTCTAAGCTCATGACACCGAAGCGTTAACAAGTACCATCATAGATAAGCCCATGCAGATGTCCAACCCGCGACATCCGTGAAACTGTGTTTGTTTGACTAATGTCAGTCCAAGACAAACAGGGATGTCAATCCCGATAGATCTATCCATAACATTCGCGCTCCTTCAACCGGTCATCCGGTCAAGAAATTAATGGTTCATGATAAATTAGGCAATACAACAAGTTGGGTTGAGTAAGGACTTAGACCCAATAGTAAATCAGTAAATGTACTTGCGTTTAACTGTTAAAATAAGCAATGTTCTCACCCTAAAAGATGATTTAAACAGTAAAGTAGGGGCTATGAAAACTCATCTTGTCGATTAATTGTCTGTAACTGATAATGGTTCAATGTACGTCAATAGTGACTTAGTCAAGCACCTAAGTAGTTACGACAAAGTCTGAGTTTATATTCTGAAACTTTAATGTATAAAATGAATTATGCAAATGGGTTAAAAGGGCATTGTCATTATAAGTTAACGTCTTACGTTTTCAACGTGTTGATTAAGCAGTTGGCTCTAGGGACGGCTTTATAATTATCTATACAGGAATTTATACCCGTACGCGGCGTAATTTATACTTACCAGTCTATGTGATTTACCTCTAAGGAAAAGATAAACATTATTTGTAAGTCATCAAGTTTATATACTTTTCTTATCACGTTTATTCATTCATATCGTAGTTGTTAATTAATTTGTGTAATTATCCGATTTATACATCACGGTTTTAAGTTTCTTATCAGAAAAATATATATATTTTTAATCCCTTGACTTTCCCAATAATAATGTATATAATGTATGCCACTCTTGTATGTTATACTCTTTTATTCTTATACTTTTCGTGTTTAAAACCGAACCAGCTTTAAAATATTCTTTTTGCGTTAAATAAAAGAGAGAGAGAGGACCACATGTATACTCTCGTATATATATTACCACCGGGTAGTCTATTTGTCGAGGCTTAAGGATGTTTTCCACGCCCCTTTTAGCAGCTTAACAGTTGCGTCAGGCAACAGCCTGCCAAGATTGTTTAGCGTGTAAGGCGGGTGTGTTTAAACGGTGCTCGTTTGGTCAAGTGTTACAGGTCCGTGGTACGAACCACAAGCTTAATTGCTCAGGCCTTCATGGGCTTTGTTGTGCCCATAGTGAGCCGAAGGCTCGCTGTCGTTCGACGTGTGTCAACCAAGATTTTCATACTAAAGGTTACGACCCACGGTAGCTGGGCATGAACAATCATGGTGGCAGTAGTCCGGTCACGATATGACAATAGTAACTTGGTCACGAGCAACAATGGCAGCGGGGCCTAGGTACGAAGCAACAATGGACGGTAGCTGGCCTAGTACTAAAACCCTAGCCTTTTTATACGTCCCTTTTGAGCCAACATAGTATATTACGCAAGTGTCTAAAGTTGTTGCAAGTTCCTTTGGTTCGTTACTAGTGATTTGCGCATGATACGTCGCCTATATAAGTTACTCATACCGCGTTATTTATTTCTACGCATGCTACGTTGTTTCCCTCAGTTACTTATATATATATTGTCATTTCATGCATGCCACGGCTAAAGTGTTCATATGTGTGCGTATATATTAGACATGCTTTGGTTATAGGTCGTATGCAACAATGCGAGGCAGAGGCTTTCATTAATCTACATGGTAAGGGGCACATGAATGTTAAATTACGAGAATAACTTACCGAGGTCCGAGCTTGTCGAACGATGGTGAGAAAGGGAGATGATGGTAAGAGGTCGAACTATACTTGTTTGCTACTCCTCCTAAGCCGACGTCTACCTAGTGCTTGTACTCAACGAGCTCGAACTTGCATTGTATTGTTTAATTCTTGTTTTTCAATATTTAGTTGTGATGCCCTTGTTCATGAATGGTTCCCGATTTATACTCGAAGTCTTTGATAGGTTACTGAATGTTGCATGTGAATGGCCCTATACCACTATTGAACCATAGTGTAATTTATAATACTGTTAGTCATCATACCTCTTTTCTAATACTATTCAAAGCATCTCTACTATTCCTTCTTTCTTTCATTTCCCATTTGTATCAGGTTTGCATAATACGTATCATGTGATGGGAACTTTCAAAATAAGAAAATGGAGTGGGGTAGTGTGTAAGGCTTGGTGATGATGGTGTCTTACATTATTATTTGTTTATTTGTTTATCTACATTCATATGTATACATATCCAAATGTTGAATTTTTATAGGTGTATATGTATAATTTATTTTATCTTTGTTGAATTACATTAAAGTTGTCATGGTTATTAATTTGAGTGTAGGTGATTTTATAAAGTGATACAAGTAAATGGTCTCATAAAAGTGAAAAATAAGTATGATTTTTATCGTTACTCGTTCTAAAATACCCTTTTAGACACAGAGTAATAATGGTGATATTCGCGTGCAAATTAAACTTTCCATGACAAAAAGTAATGCATTGACGATCATAAAATGACCTCTCGTTGAAATTAACGGTGAATTCGCAAACTTGCAGTACATGACTTTTTCTTAACGAAAAGGGAATTAAGTTTTCTTACGGGGTGCCACAGCCTCCCCAGGTTAGAAGATTTCGCCCACGAAATCAAAACGTTGCAGGAGATGGTGGATTTGCAAACGTGTGCGGGTATTTGTTCTTAAACTGGTTCTTACATATCCCTAATGAATGTGTCGTCATTGGGATGAGCCAACACGACAAAATGTTAGGAATGTATCCGTTAAGGTAATGACAAAACCTTCAATTATTTCCCTTTCCCCCTTTTTGTCTTATAAATACCACTTCATTCCTCTCAAATTTTCAAACTTAAATCCTACTACAAAGATACTTCAAATGGCCTGTTCGCTTCCTCATACTGATTCCGAAATCGAAACCTTGGTGCAAAGATTAATTAATGAAGATAAGGGTCGTCAGGATGTGCTTTTGAATTTGGCTTTTCAGTTTGAAGATTCATGCGCCGTCAGGGACGATCTTAGAAAAGCTTATGAGAAATGCAACGACATTTCTTAAGAGAGCCGTGCTTTGATTTGCACGTTTTTAAAAGAAAGTTTTGAAAAGGATCGCAAGCTGCATATTTCTATGTATGGAAAGGCGGCACAACTAGAGAAAAAAATGGATGCTAAGTTGGCTTGGTTTCAGGAAAAATACTCCAGCCGTACACACATGGAATATAGGTTGCTCGTCATCACAAACTGATTTCCCTTTACCGAGAAAAGAGTTACATCAATTCCGTATGGATAAGAAGCTCATAAAAGAAATGTAGGAAGAACAGGCCCATGAAACAAAAAGGGGCGCAAGTAGAGAAAAATTAGGCAAGAACAAGCTAGAATGATGCATTCTTTTAAGAATTTGGGAGTAAGGACGACTCAGATTGCGAGTCATTGGATTAAATGTTCTAAAGAATTGTTATGTAACCATGATGTTGTATACTTTGAATAAAACATTGTTGCCTCAACTGTGTACTTGCATTTCCACTTTTGCAATTCAACGGTTATTATGTTAGTAGTCTAGTAAGTCCTAACGAATGCATTTGATATCTGTAGTATCATAAAAAAAATGTTCGTTTCGTGACTGCTGCCTTACCACAATACCTCTTGAGTGAGACAATTGAGTGATTACGACCACTATCTCCACATAGTTTTTTAAAGTGTTTGCGCAATAATTCTAAATTGAACAATTGAGTGAACATGATTACTGTCCCTCTACGGTATCATAAAGTGATTAGGTTATATAGTAATTAATTTGTAAACCTTTACCCAATATATTATTTTATGAGATTATATAGCATTCCAAAAAATTTGGTTGGTGATTGTGTTTTTTTTTCCTTAAGGAGTTTTAAAATAAGATTTAAATTTTTATGGGGTGTCGCAGTCCTTTCAAGTCGGGAACTTTTGCCCTGAATTTAAACGTCTTATTCGTAGCATGGGTTAAGAAAAGGACAAAAGTGACAAGTGGGACTTCAACGGCTAGAAATGTGGCGAACCGTTACCTCCATTTTATATATATACACTTTGCCATTTTCTTGAATTTGCCAAAGCGTAAAATAAGTTTCCTTATTTAAATTTTCATCCGTCCTTAAATTGAAATGTCGTATCTCGTTTCCCTGATTGCGGTTGTGTTTGTTGTAGTGGTTGGTTGTTATTTGGTGAGTGTTCCACAGGAAGAAGATCACCAGTATTTCATTGCAATACTAGGGCTTATTGTACCACTCATCATTGTGGCGATTGGTGTGGAAGCCTTCTAAAAAAAGTAGCTTTCACAAGTAGGCGTGCGGGTTGTATCACTATTTTGTTCTCGTGTATTTTAATAAATCTAATGCTAGATCCTCTAGAAGAGATCATCGAACGTTTTATCTTTAACCTTGTTTTGTTTATGTAGGATTGAATCCTCATGATGTATTTTTGATGAATCGTGGTCTTTCATAGTTTCCTTGAGTATTGTCTTTAATGTGATGAATAAAATGTGTATGCGTTCAAACCTTTGTCATTACATCGAATACTATTGAGCATATCTTTGTTGACCTAACTTATACATAGTTGATCAGGCTATGTATACCTTAGGTTTACATTAACATCCTCTTTTCCTTTAGTTATTTATTTGTGATTGTAGGTGTAGTTAGCACAGAGACTCGTAGTATGTATAAATTGCCGTATCCCCCAAGTATCTGATGAATGATGTTATATTATATGTCAATTTGTGGTCTATTATTTCCTTGCTACTTTCTACCACATATGTGGTCCTCTGAAAGTTTATGTTCACCTTATGTGTTTATCTTACTACGTGCATATCGCTTCATATGTTGGCGTGTATTATCTATGTGTTCGTAAAATCATTATCTCAGCATGTAAGTTATTTTGAATAATTACTTTTGTTGAAAGTTTAGGGTTTGGTTGTAGTCGCTCTTGCTAGATATAACTTGTCCATCATAATTATTATAAATCAGTATTCCTCATAACTCCTGCCCACTATGCCGCCCCTTTTCTTATCTCTCTCAAATTTCACTTTACTTACCTCTTATCTTGAATTATCATCACTTCACCATATCAAGTTTTTCTCCTTCTTCCTCGAAACTGTCGGTTACCAATCCCCATAGAGCTCCCAATTGAGATTTTCACTCCTGTCGTGATCATAATCATCACATCGCTCATTTTGCTGATCTACCCGATGTGTTTCTTCTCACGCGGTGATGTATCCGTCGTCTTAGCCTTTTACATCTTTGTTGTATTTCCTGTATTTTGCATTTTGTTGTATTATGAACAGAAATATTATGGATCTGGTTGAATAGGCTTTTGCGTTGTGTATTTTATTGTTTCACCCTTCCCGTTATAATCATTTATTGCTATGTACCCCACCTCGCATCTTGGCATGATTCGAGGTTATTACCTGGTAAGCCTTTAAACGCATTCTGTATTTCTATTGAAAGGGCGCTCATTGATTGTGAATGAAAAGGATTTCGGACTGACAAAATGTCGGATAGTGGAGGAAAGAAATTTGATTTTGTGTAGGGGTTACTGTGTCTTGTCTAAAGCACTATGTGTGGCCCTTTTGAAATGATCCTTCAAGTTTCATAGTGTTCCTCGGAAATAGCTTCTCTATTTCCATTTTCCGGGCACATGATTGTACTCTTCATTTGTTGGGCCACGAGCATACTTGTTTTGCACTGAGCAGTAATTTCGATAGTGTTATTTCATTGACGCATTACGATGCTTGTCATTTGATTCCAAAAATTATCAATTATATGGTTTCCCTTATACTGGGTAAATGTACTCAGAAACTTTTTAGGGCAGAATTGTTATTTCATTTATTATTTCATGAAAGCAAAGTACAAGTCTTTATTAATTTCCTTGCAAGCTGGGATACATTGTTATAGCGAGTCTGGCTGTCTTGCTTACAGGTCTAGGCGGGCTAGAATTTTCTGAATTTGTTCATGATCCTTAGCACGTCTGCCCTCGATATCAGCTACTCTTATCTGCAATATTGTGATCTCATTCTCGGCAGCTGCGAGAAAATCCTACAATTCGGAGATCAAGAGCTCTTTGTCCTCGGTGTCTGCATGAAGAGTGTCAATCTCTACTTCTAGGTCCTCTAGTCAGGCCGTCACATCTTCTGGGTTGAGTTCTGATGTCTCGGATGCTGGTTTACCGTCAGGGAAGGTAATGTCATCTAGGAAAAATGGCGATGATGGTGATCTACTTCTTTTTTGAGATGGTCCAGGGGCTTGCGATGTTAGGGTAGGAACACTGTGATTATTTATTTCATGGGAGAGTTTACGCCCTGTAGCAGGGGTCAAAGATAGCTTTAGTTCAGGGAATTGGGTCGCCTAAGGGGTTGGCAAGTTAAGTCTTCTTGGAGTGGAATGTCCCGTGGCGGCTTCCTGTTCCGAGGAGTTGTCAGGTACGTTGTTGGAAAGTGATTGAGACAATTCTTGAATACACCCTGTATACAACAAAATAGGGTTTCTTCTTATTATATTCCATATTTGGATAAAAATTAACTTATGGGTGCCATTTATTTTTGAGATAAGGTGTATTGCATGTTTTGAATGATTATGCATCCTATCGCTTGAGGATATGCCCAGGAGTGTTTGATTTATACATTGGTATGTTTCTCGTTTGTTTGGGAAGTTTACCCGTAATTGTTAGTGGTATCCTTTATGTTAAGACCGAAGCCGGTGATTCAATGGTGTGATAGGATTCCAGACAATAGATACATATCTGTAGAGTTCACATTATTCTTGGCTCAGGGGCTGGTGTAAACCTTCATGTCTTCAACTTCTTCCCATAGTTTGTGACTGTTAATTACGACTATTGTCTCTTTTAACGGGTGCGTTTTTGATTTCTTCCCATTATGAGTTTGTTGTTTATGTTTCCCCAATGATGTGACATTTGTTAATTATTGGTGTATTCACGCGACGCATGCCTTTTGGTATATTTTTGTATATTTTAAAATACTTTTAAAGGTATACCGACATAGTAGATAGTAGTATATGTATTTCACAAAGGTTGCTATAAGAAATCCTCTCATAGTGAAGTAATGGGTGGGTGATCAACAAGGTATCCCGAAGTATTTATGTAAGTAACGCTCATAAAATGGGTTAGTAAGGATATAATTCCTGATAAAATCCATAATATTATGTAAGTGACTCTTCGTAGTGTGATGGTGGTTATAGGGTTAATTATTTGGTGATAGTCATAGTAGTTTCCTTGCACTAGGATGATACAAATATGTAATCCATATGATATGTTGTTCCAAGATGGTGAATGATAATGTGTAGTCATGTTTCCTACGACAAGCAAGTGGTAATTTTTTTTATGATATTGTGCCAAGCGGCTGTTAACGTAGGAAGTAAATAGTAATAGATAGTGCGTATGTTATTCTGATATGTCCTTAAGAGCTAGTTATAGTCTAGAGTTACTAATGCAACCTAGTTCTCTATAACCAAGAGCTCTGATACCAATCTGTCACACCCCTAAATTTCACTGCAGCGGAAGAGTGGATTTAGGATTGGGGCTTCATGGCGTGAAGAGGACTTGATATGAGATATAGACCTCTACATACCAATATACCAATGCAGACTCCTTATATTCCGTACGATAGAACACCTGAGAAAACATTATTAAAGTGTAAACATAAAGTTGGTGAGTTCATAGGTTTTGTTGTTTGCTAATAGTGATGAACCACAAGATTTATAACCATAGCATGAAATATAGCAATCTTATATATCATAATGAAAAGTATTTACTATTGTCTAAGCTCATGACACCGAAACGTTAACATGTATCATCACAGATAAGCTCATGCAGATGTTCAACCCGCGACATCTGTAACTGACTCAAATGAAACTGTGTTTGCTTGACTAATGTCAGTCCAAGACAAACAGGGATGTCAATCCTAATAGATCTATCCATAACATTCGCGCTCCCTCAACCGGTCATCCGGTCAAGAAATTGATGGTTCATGATAAATTAGGCAATACAACAAGTTGGGTTGAGTAAGGACTTAGACCTAATAGTAAATCAGTAAATGTACTTGCGTTCAACTGTTAAAATAAGCAATGTTCTCACCCCAAAAGATGATTTAAACAGTAAAGTAGGGGCTATGAAAACTCACCTTGTCGGTTAATTGTCCGGAACTAATAATGGTTCAATGTACGTCAATAGTGACTTAGTCAAGCACCTAAGTAGATACGACAAAGTCTGAGTTTATATTCTAAAATTTTAATGTATAAAATGAATTATGCAAATAGGTTAAAAGGGCATTGTCGTTATGAGTTAACGTCTTACGTTTTCAACGTGTTGATTAAGCAGTTGGCTCTAGGGACGGCTTTATAATTATCTATACAGGAATTTATACCCGTACGCGGCGTAATTTATACTTACCAGTCTATGTGATTTACCTCTAAGGAAAAGATAAACATTATTTGTAAGTCATCAAGTTTATATACTTTTCTTATCACGTTTATTCATTCATATCGTAGTTGTTAATTAATTTGTGTAATTATCCGATTTATACATCACGGTTTTAAGTTTCTTATCAGAAAAATATATATATTTTTAATCCCTTGACTTTCCCAATAATAATGTATATAATGTATGCCACTCTTGTATGTTATACTCTTTTATTCTTATACTTTTCGTGTTTAAAACCGAACCAGCTTTAAAATATTCTTTTTGCGTTAAATAAAAGAGAGAGAGGACCACATGTATAATTTCTTTTCATTATAAAAATCCACATGGCTTATTATTCTTCCTTTTCCTGGTTCTGATTTGTGTCGAGCACAGCAGTGGTTGTAAGGCCACTGTTGTGGCTGCTATTCGTCCCCATATAAGTCCCATTTTTGCGTGTCAATATTTTCATTTCAACATGCATACTCTCGTATATATATTACCACCGGGTAGTCTATTTGTCGAGGCTTAAGGATGTTTTCCACGCCCCTTTTAGCAGCTTAACAGCTGCGTCAGGCAACAGCCTGCCATGACTGTTTAGCGTGTAAGGCGGGTGTGTTTAAACGGTGGTCGTTTGGTCAAGTGTTACAGGTCCGTGGTACGAACCACGAGCTTAATTGCTCAGGCCTTCATGGGCTATGTCGTGCCCACAGTGAGCCGAAGGCTCGCTGTCGTTCGACGTGTGTCAACCAAGATTTGCATACTAAAGGTTTCGACCCACAGTAGCAGTAGCTGGGCACGAACAATCATGGTGGCAGTAGTCCGGTCACGATATGACAATAGTAACTTGGTCACGAGCAACAATGGCAGCGGGGCCTAGGTACGAAGCAACAATGGACGGTAGCTGGCCTAGTACTAAAACCCTAGCCTTTTTATGCGTCCCTTTTGAGCCAACATAGTATATTACGCAAGTGTCTAAAGTTGTTGCAAGTTCCTTTGGTTCGTTACTAGTGATTTGCGCATGATACGTCGCCTATATCAGTTACTCATACCGCGTTATTTGTTTTTACGCATGCTACGTTGTTTCCCTCAGTTACTTATATATATATTGTCATTTCATGCATGCCACGGCTAAAGTGTTCATATGTGTGCGTATATATTAGACATGCTTTGGTTATAGGTCGTGTGCAACAATGCGAGGCAGAGGCTTTCGTTAATCTACATGGTAAGGGGCACATGAATGTTAAATTACGAGAATAACTTACCGAGGTCCGAGCTTGTCGAACGATGGTGAGAAAGGGAGATGATGGTAAGAGGTCGAACTATACTTGTTTGCTACTCCTCCTAAGCCGACGTCTACCTAGTGCTTGTACTCAACGAGCTCGAACTTGCATTGTATTGTTTAATTCTTGTTTTTCAATATTTAGTTGTGATGCCTTGTTCATGAATGGTTCCCGATTTATACTCGAAGTCTTTGATAGGTTACTGAATGTTGCATGTGAATGGCCCTATACCACTATTGAACCATAGTGTAATTTATAATACTGTTAGTCATCATACCTCTTTTCTAATACTATTCAAAGCATCTATAATATTCCTTCTTTCTTTCATTTCCCATTTGTATCAGGTTTGCATAATACGTATCATGTGATGGGAACTTTCAAAATAAGAAAATGGAGTGGGGTAGTGTGTAAGGCTTGGTGATGATGGTGTCTTACATTATTATTTGTTTATTTGTTTATCTACATTCATATGTATACTTATCCAAATGTTGAATTTTTATAGGTGTATATGTATAATTTATTTTATCTTTGTTGAATTACATTAAAGTTGTCATGGTTATTAATTTAAGTGTAGGTGATTTTATAAAGTGATACAAGTAAATGGTCTCATAAAAGTGAAAAATAAGTATGATTTTTATCGTTACTCGTTCTAAAATACCCTTTTAGACACAGAGTAATAATGGTGATATTCGCGTGCAAATTAAACTTTCCATGACAAAAAGTAATGCATTGGCGATCATAAAATGACCTCTCGTTGAAATTAACAGTGAATTCGCAAACTTGCAGTACATGACTTTTTCTTAACGAAAAGGGAATTAAGTTTTCTTACGGGGTGCCACACATTTAATCATAAAGCTTTATTTCTAAGTGATCCAAGCTTAATTCCTCAAGTGCAAGAGAAGAATACTTTCATCATCAAGTGAAGAAGTATTATACCTTAGTGTGCATAGCAATCTTGTTGCATCCATATCACATACATGTAAATTATTTGTATATCTTGTATTTGATGTACGGGTTTCTAGATGGTTTTATATGTATGCATCTGATGTTGATTATTCAAATGTGCCTATATCTTATTTTATCTTTGTGAAATTACATTAAAATTGTTATGGTTACTAATTTGTAAGTAGACGGTTTTATAAAATGTTACTAATAAATGACATCGTTCCACAAGTGTGAAATAAGTATGATTTTTATTCGTTACTCGCTCTAAAATACCCTATTTAGGTCATAGAGTAAAATTGTGATATTTCTCGAGCAAAATTAAATTTTTTATGACCAAAAAATGCGTTGACAACCATAAGAATGACGTTCTCGTTGAAAGTTATAGGTAAAGACTTGCAAACTTGCATTAACATGACCTTTTACTTCACTTAATGAGAATCAAATTTTCTTACGAGGTGTCACAAATCGGTCTCTTTTCTTGGGAACTGAATCAGGTTTGTCACCTTTTTCCATATTGGCTTCATCAAGTAACATTGACCATGTTAGTGCATCAAATAGCTCTTGATGTGTGGCATGAGTTAGGTTAGTTAGGCTCTTATGCATCTTTTCATAGAGTATTTTCTTCAGTTGATACTCAAAAAGAGACTCAACTGCTTGAATAGTGGATTGACCTTGAGAGGAAGATTGACCTAAAGAGAGTGGAGTCTTCTCAAGTGCTTCCTTTACTACCTATAAACATAAACTGCAGCCGAGGTATAAACATAAACCGCAACGAAGGTATAAACATAAATCGCAGCTAAATCAAATTACATAAACCGCGACCAAGCAAATTACACAAACCGTGGCCAAGCAATTTACACAAACCGCAACCAAGCAATTTACACAAACCGTAGTCAAGAAAAATTTACACAAACTGCAGCCAAACAATTTACACAAAGGGCAATCCAGACAATATTTACACAAACCGCAGCCAGACAAAATTTACACAAACCGCAGCCAAGACAAATAATGCACAACCCGCAATGTTCATAAAATTTTCTAAACCCAGAAATTTTCTTTGACAATTTTGAGCATACATAAATGAAAACTTAAGCTTTTATCACAATACTTAACATTATCATTCCATAGTCATCAAACAAAGAAAACAACTCTCTAGCATTTTGGGCAAATTTTGAGTCCACTTTCAAGAGAACAAATCTAAAGCAAAAAAGAGAAAAATAATTTATTATATAATAACACAACAAAGGGAACTTTTAACCTCAGAAAACTAGATATACACTTGAACATATATCCAAACAGCTTTTAGAACATAATCTGCACCCAAGAACACATAAAAACTTAGAAATTTGATTCTATGACATCCTAGCTAGCTTAAACAAGGGTTTTAACACTTTCACATAACACATATGAAGTGACTAATCACAAACCCACCAACTGTTTCTCCCTAACACAGATTTTTACTACAAAATCCCACTCAAAAAAAATCACACAACTGCAAGACAGTGGAGTTAAAAATAGGCAAAAACTGTTTTAACCTGCATATATACCAATCCTATAGCGAACCAAAATCCCCCATATTAAAAGTACTCAAACACAAATTTTTTTCATATGAACCCTGAATTAGGACAATTAGGATTTATTATGAGAATTTTTGTTACTATTAGAACAAATTCCTTTTAAAGGATTATTGTTTGGACGATTATGAACGAGTTTTCTAGTTCACCTTGAATCTTGAAAATGTCGTTTGATTTCGTTTTGATCTTGGGCACGAGTGTGTTTTAGAAGAGAAAAAAAATGTAAATTTTTGAAATTTGTGAGAAAAGTTGATACCCGATTTTTGTTTTTAACAACAATATTTTGAGTTTGAGCTTTTGGCAGTTTAAGTCCTTGTGGTTTCTTAAGTCTTTCATTTTCCTTTTAAACTTTCTAAAGGTTTAAGCATTTTATGGAAATGATAATCTTAGTCCTCCTAGTTTCAAACTAAAATGCTAAGTCCTACATTTTGCTTTCTAAACCATAAAGGTTGACAAAAAAAATGACATCTTAAGCCCATGTGAGTTAATTATTTAACTCCCCTTTAAGAATTGATCCATTGTTGTTCAAAAACCTTTTCCGTTTATTCCGTGATGTAATTTGAATAATCATTTTAAAAGAATTTGAAACATTTCTCCCCCTTAATAATGTCCCGTTTTCTAGTTAAAGAGATCTAGACATTGTTTGAGTGATAGAATTCTTTTGGAATATATTTTTCAGAGACAACTTGGATAATTAAACTGATTTCATTTGAAAATCAACACTTTTATACCACCAAAAATAATATATCTATTATTTTACAAAATAAATGCACTAACAATTACACTTATTTTCTGAAAGCACGGGTTATGTAGCAAAGTATACACAAGCCTTTGTATGAATATAAAGTAATTTATACCCGAGAAAAATGATTTTCCCCTTGAGAGGTCAAGTTTTCTTTTTTAACGAAATACTTGCCTTTAAAATGAAGAACAGGTTGTTGTCTGAAATAACAGCAAGCTAGATGACATGTTTTGAAAACATTTTAGATACTTCTTGCTTCGAATTTATTTACAGCGTCGTTCATTAATTGAATACATATCTAAGCCCGTAAATATATACATTTTTTCAAAAGACATGTATTGAAAAACATATTTTTGTATTTTTTTTGATTTTATATTTTTCTATTTGGTTTACTGGTTTTATATTTTTCTATTTTCTTTTTGTAAAACTTTATATAAAAAATGAAAAATCTTTTTGTGATTTTATGTTTTCTTATTTACATATAATATAAGGATAGTACTTTGTTAACTGAAAGATGTACCACCCTTACACTTTCCTCTTCCCTAGCCATACTTTGCAAAGTTTTGGGAGACATGTTTTGTATTCCAAGCTTGTTGATTAAGAAGTGAAATCTTTCTCGAGGCAAGGCTTTTGTAAAGATGTCATCTAGCTGATACTCTATTTTGACGAAGTATAGTTCCACAACTCCATTTTCTACTTGCTCCTTAATAAAGTGGCATCTTACATCTATGTGCTTTGATCGGGAATGTTGAACATTGTTGCAGAATAAGGCGATTGCACTTTTGTTATCACAGTACAAGGGAATCTTTTTGAATTTAAAGCCATAATATGTCAGTTGTGATATCATCCATAGGATTTGAGCACAACATCCAGATAAGGCAATATATTCTTCCTCTATACTGGAGACAACAGTGCTCTTCTACTTTTTCAAGGACTAGCTGACAAGTTTATCACCCAAAAATTATGCACTGCCAGAAGTACTGCGTTTAGAATCTTGACACCTGACGTGATCTGCACCTGCATATGCTGTTAGAGTAATGGCGGTATCTTATTCGAGTACAACAAGATCTCTATATTAAGTGTTTCCTTTATCAAAAGATCCGTTTAACTGCATGTAAGTGCTTTTTGGTAGGATTTGCCTGATACCGGGCACACATGCACACTACAAATACGAGGTCAGGTCTACTGGATGTAAGATATATAAGGGATCCGATCATCACACAGTAATGTGTGGGATCAATGGATTTCCCCTGTAGATCTTTATCCAGTTAGCTTTTTTCCACCACAAGGGTGTCAACAGGATCACTAGATAGCATACCATATTAACTGATTATTTGTAGAGCATATTTAGATTGGTTTATGAAGATGTCTCTAGGACATTGAGGAATTTGAAGTCACTAGAAAGAACAACATTTTACCAATCATCGACATCTAGAACTTAGAATTCATTATGTTAGCAAATTCATCACACATAGCAGTGTTAGTATATGCAAATATTATATCATCGACATAAATTTGTACCAATAAGATGTCATTGCCTACTTTTATGGTGAAGAGTGTTGGATCAACTACACCTTTGGAGAATTCTTGTGATAGTAGAAAACTGGATAGCATGTCATAACACGCGTGTAGGGCATGCTTAAGACAATAAATACCTTTTTGAGCCTGTACACGTGATTTGGCTTATCTTGATCTATGAATCCTTCCGGTTGACTAACATATACCACTTTGTGAAGCTCGTCGATTAAGAAAGCCGTTTTGACATCCATCTAGTAGATTGTCATGTTCTTGTAGGTGGTTAAAATCGTTCTATGGATTCTTGATAGTGGATGTTCAAATCATATGACTGGTGATCGATCACTGCCGAAAATTTTTGTTGAGAAATTCATGGGCACAGTCCACTTTGGAAATGACCACTTTGTAGCAATCACATGCTATGGAGATTATGTACAAGGAAATATCACTGTTTGTCATGTATATTATGTTGAAGGCCTAGGACACAACCTCTTTAGTGTAGGACAATTCTAAGACGATGATCTAGAAGTTGCTTTTAGCTCTAACACATGTTATATGCGTAATCTGAAAGGAGATGATTTGCTTACAGGAGCTCGTGAATCCAATTTGTATACTATCTCCATTTCGGATATGGCTGCTTCTTCACCTGTTTGTCTTCTCTCCAAATCCACTTCAACAAAGTCATGGCTATGGCACCGCAGACTCTCACATCTAAACTTTGGTACCATAAACGATGTTAGGAATCGAGAAAAAGAAATCGGTCAAACCTAAAATATGTAAGCTCTTAGGTCTTAACCTAGTTTAGAACCTTAGAAGGTAAAAAGGCCAAGTCCATAACAATCCCATGTAGCCCACTATGTTGGGCCGACCCTAGATCATGTGTATAAGTATAACACCTAAAACCACCGTGTTTTAGTGATTATTTACGTCGGTCAATAAATTCCCTAAGTATTTTTTCAGTATTGTACACGCGTTTGCTTAAAAACCGTAATCGTTAAGAGTAAATCGCTTAAGCTAAAATGATCATTCTATGTAAACGGGGCCACCAAACCATTAAATGGTTTAACATCAATGCAAGTGTAAAGTAATACTTTTAATTATAATTATAACTTAGTTCAATTTATTAATTGGTTACGTTTGGTTTACACAGTTGACAAATAAATAAAACATAAAAGTTTATATTATAAGAACCGGATATATTGGTGGTTTAAAATGGTTAAATATTGATTTTGTTATTAAGTGGAAAAACGTTAGATTTTATAAATATGGAAAACGTTATATAACCGAAAAGGTCATGACGAAATTTATATAAATTTTTATATTTAGTAATGTTTTACTAAAACCTTTATTATTTTAGAGACCCGGTAAAAGGAACTAAGTTATATTTTAAAAGATATATTAAATTATAACTGTATAATAACCCGACAACGAACGAAAACTATACTTTTACAAGGAGACAACAATTTTAGCTACGATCTGTCAATAAGATGAAAGATTAATTTATAAAATATTATTTTATAAATTCCTGTAGAAGATAACATCATAATTGTTGTAAAAGCTTTACAAACATCGGTTGTTTAATTCATAACTTTAAGACGTGTGTCTACTTTTATGCAAAGACTTTTTATTAATTAAATTGGTGTCAAAATATCTTGCTTCAATTATTTTTCTCACGTTTCTTATATAATACCTGTAAAGTATTATATACTTCACATTAATATTTGGATTGTTTATCTTTGTTATATAATTCACGGTATGAGTTATATAAGGGTTATTTTTCATATGGAATATATAAAGAATATATTACATACTGTGCATTTATCTTTCGATTTATTTTATTTAAACCAACCACCAAACTATTACAACGTGGAAATCTAAATCTTTATCAACGTGTCACGTTGATGTTACCATTCATCGGGAAATCCAAATACATTATCCTAGGCTAGTGGGTCTTAGCCGTTAAGATTAGTTGCAACTTCTTGATCGAGCCGCTTCGTCTTCCATTTGTGTTGTGCATACTAGATGTCTATCTGTCAATCGCTCTACATCATCGAGGTGAGTTTATAGCCCCCCTATTTTTACTGGTTTTACATATATTTTTGGGGTGAGAACATGCTTGTTTATAAATGCATTTACATGGTTGATTACAAATTGGTTTACATACTTATTTATGTATCTTGCGGTGAGATACAATACTTGGTTACACTTATAGACGCGTTTTGGGGTGAGAAACATATGCATGAGTTTTTACAATTAGACGCAAGTGGACATTTTTACATTATGATTACGTGTTTGCCTAGGTAACAATACCCAATGAGCCCATTATCATGAACTGTTAATTATGGTATAACCAATTGGATTGGTCTCAGTAAGCGCGAATGTTATAAATAGATCTATTTGGGGGTGACGCCCCCGTTCGGGTGACTAGCTATCACCGGGAACGAACGTATACCATGTCGGATTCGGGATGTTCCGGGTAGAACATCAATACGGGCAATGTGGGCAATTTTATATTGCTATTTATTTATGTCGAGCTTCAGTATCATGAGCCTAGGAAAACGTAATTACATTTATATGATGTCTGCATCTGTTGCATTATCATACACTTGGGAAATCTTGCGGTCCTACTTTATACATATTATTTTCATAAATGCCCGGGTGTTCTTGGAGGGGACACATTATGAATCTTGGATTTGAACATATTTTTATATATTTTGTGACTACTTAAGGATTGAAATAGTCAGGCATACTTTATAAATCTTTGGGATAAGATTGGTACTTTTGGTGACATTAAATTGGTCATGCATTCTTTATAAATCTTTGGGATAAGATTGGTACTTTTGGTGACATTTTGGGGATTTAAATGGTCATGCATGCTTTACGGAACCTTGGTTCAACATTTATACTTAAACAAATTTATGAACTCACCAACTTTATGTTGACATTTTTAAGCAAGTTTTTCTCAGGTGAATTAGATGCTTGGCCTACTTGATGTGCACTGGAGTCTAAAATTGACAAGATTTCATTTATGGATTTCTACTTACATTCAGATGATCAAATCTCGTTGGGTTGTTTTTAAGCTTTTCGTTGTGATGCAATTATGGGACAAATGTTATATTAATTTCAAGGAAATCAACGAGATTACATTTCAAACGACACATTTAGAGGTCATTCTCTTGTATCTAGCGCTGTGTATTATGAAGTAACGTCCCCTAGACACATTTCCGCTGTGACACGTTTTTTGGGGTGTTACAAGCGTGGGCATAAGAAACGTAAAAATCGGGATTAAAACGCGAAAGTTTCGTTGTTTTTACTAAAGAGGCATTTACAAACATTGTTTACTTTATAAATGCGATTTCACTAAAACGATTAGATGGCGATGTAGCTATACAGGATTATATGTGGTAGTAGTTACCCAATGTGATTAGTACTTATACGACCTATATTGGATTAGGTTGCACTCGATCATTATCGTGACGCATTTTCTGTGATATACTTGATATTCGCTCACTCAAGGTGAGTTCATAGCCCCACGTTTTACATGATTTGTTTAATAAGTTTTTGGGGTGAGAAACATGCGCTGTTTTATAATTGGACACAAGTGGATAAGTTTTACATCATAATTACGTGTTGCCTAAGTAGCGATAACCCTAGTTGAGCCCATTATCATGAACTGTCAATTACTGGATTGTGAGCGTGAATGTTATGAATAGATCTATTGGGATTGACATCCCCTTTCGGGTGATTAGCTATCACTGGGCAAACAAACGTATACCATGCCGAACATAGGATGTTGCGGGTTAGAACATCACCATCGACAATGTAGGCCATTTATATGGTATTCATTTATGTCGAGCTTCAGTGTCATGAGCTTAGGGCAACGTAATTACATTTATATGATGTTTGCATCTGTTGCATTATCATACACTTGAGAAATCTTGTGGTCCTACAATATACGTTTTAAAGCAATGTTTTTCAGGAGGTCAATAAGTACGAGGTGCAAGGGATACATTGGTGGTTTTTATTTGGATATCATGCATTAAAGATTTTGTAGCATTACATTTTGTATATCTGTCATGGGATAGAAATCTTTGTATTTTGAACAAGTAAACAAGTGAAGCTTCGGGCTTATGTAACAAATACTTTGTTAAATCCAATGTATCGGTTTTAAATGACTTTTTGGTCATTCTATATATATCTTGTGTTATTGATCTATAAAGTAACACGCCCCGGACCCTTATTCCGCTGCGACCCAATTTGGGGGTGTTACAAGTTACGTTACATTATGGATGGAATAAAGCAAAAAATCTTTCCATGAAAATGGTTGCATCTAATTTAATAGATGGATATTACACTGAGGAAAATTACATCTAATTTAATATATGGATAATTACATAGATGAAAATTGTGGGTAGTTATAGTCTCACAACCTTAAAGAAATCTCATCCCGATATTTAGTTGGATGTTAGAGTGGTATTTGGAAATAGATGTGGGTTACTTGGCACGAATTTTTAATTTCGCTTTCCACTGTAAATTCTGGTCTCTTTTAGCGTTCATCGCTTATTTTAAAATAGGAGACGACTTTGTTAGTTGCTTGATCTTCATCGATCATAATTTCTATTGGGTTCTTCCACAAAGTTGTAGTTTGTCATCGAGCCAAGTCTATCATTGAATGACAAAAGAGTTTCGCAGATAGGAATTATATATAAGTTAGAAACTTAGAGTTACTATGGTCATTTAATGAGTTCTTTTGAAAGTTCAAGGGTGTATGCAATGGGGACTTTTAAGGTTTAAATGGTCAATGTACTAGGGTTATCTTTCCAATTTTGCACATCGGATGACCTTTGAGGTGACACTTTCATCAAAAACCGATCTCACATGGAATTCAAAGGCTTTACCTTAATTTGGCATAACATCCTTTGACGGTCCTTTACAGCTTGCAAGGTTGTGGATTTGTACTTATATTTTTAGTGGTTTCATGGATTATCTTTGTCCGGTTAGTTGATCATCTCAACTTCAGCTATTGTCCAGGTAGATTTGCACTTTCGAAAAATGTGCCTCGAATGTGTGCTTAATACTGGCAATTGGGTAACTTTTATTATAGAAAATTATTACAATGGTAAGTGTTTTCCATCATTTTCCATATCTATAAACAATATCGATAGCACGTCTTCGAGTTGTTTAGATGGTCTTTCATTTGTCATCAGTTGGGCTGATATGTCGTAACGCTTGTCTAATTGAGTATAAAGCATTTCTCCATTGAACTGCCAGAATTGTATGTGGAAATGACTGTGCACGATCCGATAATTGTTGGATATCACGCATCCTCTGCCATGAGATATTACTTTATTACACTTGTTTGGTTCATACTATAAGTTGCTTTGTGGGATAAAATGTGCGATTTAGTAAGGCGTTAAATTACTAAATTGTGTCATGTTCCGCGATAATGTTTTGAGGTAGTTTTGTAATAAAGTCTCATTATTTCTTTCTCTCTGGTTGTATCAGTAAGCTGGATGGCTTCTGACATTCTACTTTAACTCTAGAGCATGTTAAACACTTGCCAACATACTCAGTAATGATTGCCTTCATGTTAGGCCACTAATAAAGTTTCTTTAGATCTTGATAAATCTTGTCAGAACCTGAGTGGATGGAATACTTTGATTTATAGGATTCATGCATGATTAAGTCCCTCAAATTACCAAAAAGTGGTAGCCAACTTCGATTCTTGATACATCGGGTTCCATTAGGTTGTACTTCAAATGCTTTGTCCATTCCTCGTAGGTTCTCAGCTTTGATGTTCTCTTATTTGATTGCCTTAGTTTGGGCTTCGAGGATTTGTGATGGTAATTTTGGGTGAAGGGTCATGACTAATGCCCTAACTTGGAGTGGTTTGATTCGTTCCTTCCGGCTTAAGGCATCTGCTATAACATTTTCCTTTCTAGGATGGTAGCGAATCTCACAATCGTAATATGCGAGTAATTCTAACCAACGACGTTGTCTCATGTTTAACTCTTTCTTATCAAGGATATGCTGAAGACTTTTATGATCAGTGAACACAATATACTCTGTGCCATACAAATAGTATCTCCAAATTTTAAGAGCGAACACAACAGCTCCTAATTCGAGGTCGTGTGTGGTATAGTTCTCTTCATGAGGCTTGAGTTGTCGAGATGCATATGCAGTAACTTTTTCTCTTTGCATTAACACTGCTCCAAGACCTTGATGTGATGCATCAACAAAGTCATCGTTTCCTTCTGGTAACGTTAATATTAGAGCTTTACATATCTTCTGTTTTAGTATTTGGAAGGCTGACTCTTGGTCTTCTCCCCAGATATACTTCTTGTTTTTCTAGGTTAATTCAGTCAAAGACTTTGCATTCTTCAAAAAATCTTTGATAAATTTCTGATAGTAGCCGGCAAGTCCTAAGAATTGGCGTATTTCTGTAAGTGTGGTAGGAGATGCCTAATTCTTAACTGCTTCAATCTTGGCTGGGTCAACGTGAATTCCTTGACTGTCAATCACATGCCCGAGAAATTGCACGATACTGATCCAGAAATCACATTTGGAAAACTTGGCATACAATTTCTCCTTTTTGAGTAATTCCAAGATTATTCTCAGATGATCTGCATGTTCTTCTTTGTTACGGAGTAGATAAGAATTTCATTGATGAACACTATCACAAATTTATCCAAGTATGGTTTACATACACGGTTCATGAGATCCATGAACACAGCAGGCACGTTAGTTAAACCAAATGGCATCACTTGGAATTCGTAGTGTTCGTATCGCGTTCTGAAAGCAGTATTGGAAATATCTTCATAACTGACTCTCAGTTGATGATAGCCTGATCTTAAGTCAATCTTTGAGTAAGTACTCGAATCTTAAAGTTAGTCGAATAAATCATCGATCCTGGGTAATGGGTAACGATTCTTTACGGTAAGTTTATTCAGCTCTCGGTAATCGATACACATTTTGAAATATCCATCTTTATTTTTAACAAATAAGACAGGAGCTCCCTAAGGTGAAGTACTTGGTCAGATAAAACCTCGGTCTGCTAACTCTTGTAGTTGGTTTGATAGTTCCTGCATTTCTAAAGGAGCTAATCTGTAGGGTGCTCGGGCTACTAGTGCCGCTCCTAGAATTAAGTCGATTTGAAATTCTACTTTGTGAACTGGAGGAAGGCCAGGTAGATCTTCAGGAAAAACTTCCAGAAATTCTCTAACTACCGGTATATCTTCTAGTCATTTTTTGTCTGACTTCTTCTCCATTACTTAGGCTACGAAAACTTGATATCCCCTGGATATATATCTTTTGGTTTTAATACAGGATATGAGGCTTAGTCGGGTTTTACTTCGATCACCTCGTATGATCAAAGTTTCACCGTTGATTGGGATGTGGACGACTTTCTCATCACAGATAATTCTAGCATGATACTTGGATAACTAATCCATACCAATGACGACTTCAAAACTACCAAGTTTGATCAGCATGAGATCAATTTTGAAAGGATGGTTTAACAAGATCAGAGTGCAACCCTGGATAACGGTATTAGTGCCTACTAGGTTTCCATCAGACATTTCAATGTCATAGGTGTTATCTAGTGTAATTGATATGATATTAAGCATAGAAGCAAGAGATATGGATACGAAACTTTTATCGGCTCCTAAATCAAATAATACTCTAGCTAGATGTTAGTTTAGAAGGAACGTACCCGTGACTACGTTCGGATCTTGGTGAGCGTTCTTGTCCCTCAGCAAGTATGCTCTTTTATGGGCACTGTTGTTTGCCTTTGCGCACTGGTTTCTGTAATGCCCTTTCTCTCCACAAGCATGACAGGTTATTGACACTGGTTGTAGGTTGCTTCCAGTGGCTGGCCCTTTATTTCTGCAGTTCCTTGTCTGATGACCCACCTTGTTACAAGTCTAACACTTGGCGTGCAAGGTTTTGTATGATGCAAGGTGCATTTCTTACATAGGGGAAGGCTTCCAGTATACCTACTATTTTCAGTTGGGGTGATAGCATAAACCTTGATGGTTTCTTACCTTCTATTCTGCTATTTGTGGTGATCATTGTTGTGGTTGTTTTTGTTGTTACGGTTGTTCTGGTAGTTGTTGTTGTTGGAGGTTCTTCTATCATCAAACTTTCGTTTGTGATCATTGGTTCCTTGCATAGAATTGTGCTTTTTTACTTGATCTATGAACCTCTGGGTTATGGTAATAGCTTCCTCTAAAGTTTGAGGCTTTGAATCGGTAACGTTTCCTTCAATACTTCTGGGTAATCCCCCGATGAAGACTTCCATGAGTTTCTCAGAATTTGGCACCATAGTTGGGCATAAAACTGCCAATTCCTGGAATCCTTTAATGTAAGTCTTGAGATCATTTCCTTTTATAGTCAGATTGTAAAATTCATCTTCCATTTTCTTGACCTCGATTCGGGGATAATACTTCTTTATTAAGAGCTTTTTAAATTCAGACCAAGTAATCTTGTAAGCTTCCTCTATTCCAATAGGCTGGGCGAATGAAATCCACCAGGATAAAGCTTCCTCGGTTTAAGTACCAGTAGCAAATTTCACTTTGCAGTCCTCGGTATAATTACTACGGGAAAATACTAATTCAGTTCGTTCAAACCAGCGGATGAGACCAACAACCCCTTCCGTACCTTTGAAATTGAAAGGTTGGCAGCTCATAAACTCTTTGTAACTACATTTTCTTGCTACGGGAGTTTCTCTTGGTCCGGTGTTCCTAGTGGTATTGTCAGTATTTTCCATGGTAGCAGCTTGTGTTTCCAGAGCTGCGGCAACATTATCAGCAACTAGTTTCCTGATGGCGGCCTGAGTCATGGCTGGTGCTGCAGATGTTGATGTCCTCTTAGGAGCCATTCTATCAACATTTACAAGATAACACAAAATAAGAATCATATCATAAGTCTTTGTATAAAATTTTCATACATAGTGATATTGAAATCATTTAACATTTCATTGTATGGATTCTTATTTTGATGCAAGTTCTAACAAAGAAATACATATTATTTGATATTACAGAGTAGAATATAACATAAAATTATAGAATGGACACTCTAACAAGCATTTAACTCATTAGGTTTCTTGGGCACTGGTTCACTTTCTAGTGGTTTCGGTATGATCCATAACGAGTTATCTAACTCTGCAAAGATAGACTCATTTGGAAGTTTTAGATTTCAAAATTTTTATGCTCAATGTCTTAATTATTAATCATATCCATGATATCTGGGTACAAATTGAGAAGACCGGATGGTAAGAACCATAGTAATCCTGGATATATCAGGGTATGAGTAATCGTAATACCGAAAATAGGATAGACAACCACGACATACATAAATCAGTATCATGAAACAGCGAGGTATAACAGAATCACAACTTCATTATGTCATAAACAACTTGTCTATATATTTTACATAGTCAAAATTTGACAAGTTTCATTATTTATGCCACACATCCAGTGGTTGGATTCTAACAAAAGTTGTAAATGATAAGGATCTAGTCTAGTAGTCTGGTGGTCCTCCCTTGTGGTTCTTGAGCTTATGGATCTTATTCAGAAGATTCTTCATATCTGATTGGTGGTGAATCAGGATATCCTCGATGAGTATCTCTTAAGTAGAAGTCCTGACGCGAGCAAAAACAATCTCGTCTTCATGCCTTATTTGCTCTCTCTGAAATCCAAAAATCTGGATACGGGCTTCTTGAAGTTTGGTTTCTAGTTGGTCAAAATCTCGTTGTATGATTACTCGACCATTACTAAGACCTTTTATCTTATCTTCCATGTTCTCAATGTGCTCAAGAGGGAGCTCATCTAAGTGATTCAAAATAGTCTTGATCTGTTCCTCATGGCGCTCCAAATGCTTCTTATGAGAACTCTCTCCAATCTCAAATACATGAGGTAGGGCAGAAAAATCAGTAGAGGAGGATGATAGGAAACGGGTTCGTTTTTGAGGTGGCAAAATCTCCCCGGGAAGAAAGAAATCTCAGGGATCAAGTAGTGGTGATGATGGTAACACTGGAGATGGAAGCAAAACAATTGGTAAAGCAATAAAAGCTCGTGGAATAGGTGATTCATTACTAGTAGCATTATATGCTTGTGTGACTTTCATATACGGATCATCATAGAAAGGTGAGATGGCTAGTGAGGCCAAAATATACTTAGATAAATCGTCTGAAGGATCAGGAGAGGTGTTTCCTGGTGAAGCCGGAGTATAGTCAGGAGTAGTTGTAAAGGAAAAAGCATCCTCAACATTGGAATCAGATGTGACGATAATAGGGTAGATATAGTCAGGAGTGTTTAAAGACATAATTCTGAAACAACCTAGTAGAAAAATAATATAAGTTATTTATATTTAATATAATAGTTATGTATCTTTAAATACTATTCAGGAAATGTAGTGGCACGGAGGACTTTCTTGGATGGAAAATGGTTATAGTTTAAGTTTTAACCTTGTTCTCTATAACCGCGGCTCTGATACCAATCTGTAACACCCCCTTATTTGACATATAGTAGCGGAAGCTAAATTAGGGTATCACTTCATGAATCAACAGTCATAATCATAGAAAACGACTCAAAAGAGACATTTTGGAAAATTTAGTTATCATTTAATATTATTTTAGAGTTTTATAAAAGGAGGTCCCAAAATACATATGAAAACATAAAGTTTGAATGATAACAAGTTTAGACGTCCTCAAGTCCAATGCCATTCCATGCCATAGGTTGCTCAATTACCTGAGATAAACATGCTAAAAAGGTCAACACAAAGATTAAGTAAAATTTATAGGTTTGAAATGTAATAGTTGAATGCAAGTCATTATAAGTGGTAATAATTGTACAATTAAAATTCTCATGGAAAATAGTATTATTGCCCTAAACACATGACACCAACACGTTAACATAGAAATCACCTCAATGACATTATTGAGGAACAACTGTCCTCTTGGAAAGGTAACTTGCCAAAGTTACCTATTATTCTCAAATATAGTGCGTTTGATTACCTCATGTACAAGTAAACACAAACGAGATTCATCAATCCTGATAGATCTATCCACAATATTCGCGTTCACACTCAAGTGATTAATGGTTCATGATGTAAAGATATTGGCATTAAAGGTAAACTTAGGCAATAATATATCAGGATAGCATACAGTTGGAAAACACTTATATTCATGGTTTATAGCATGTATCCCCCTACGGGGTTTAGAAAAACATATAAAAGTGGGACTATGAACTCACCTTGATAAGGTAGTTGATTGATTTGAAATTTAATTCAAATGGAAGTAAATAGCCTCATCACGCAACTTGGAGTAATATGTCAAGTCTTAGTTTGATTAATTCAAAACTTTATTTCATAAAGTTTAACGTAATTATTCATTTGGTTTATTAACTTGTGAAAACATCATATCACTGTTCGGGCTATAATAATCCAGAGGTCATGTAGTAAATGTTTGAGGAGCTAGGATACTTTAAATTGTAAATCCAGCAACTCATCAAAATGTATACCCAAATGAAATCCCCTCACATGAAACTCCCTAGTAACGTGATACGTTATAGATTAAATGATAAGGTTTTATCTTTTTAAGCTTCTTCAAAAGCTAGAGGATGATAAATTATGTATAGCATAATTGTTCTATAGTGTTTCGATCGATGAATGATAAAGACAAATGTGTCGGGCTTCAATAAAATTGAGTCATATAATATTTAAATATATTTTTATAATTAATATAAAAATATTATATTTTATACCCTTGAGAATATGAATATGACAATATATACCCTTGGTATATATATATTTACAAATTTAATCCCTTTATATACAATTTTTAATACATTTAACCCTTAACTTTCAAATATGGTAAAACAAACCCCTGAAGTTTAACTTTAGGATAATTACATTTTTGGCTCGAAAGTTTAATAATTTCAAAAGGTACAATATATACCCCTATGCATGAAATGTTTTGTGTTTTTAGTCCAAATTCCATAATCTTTGTATTTTTGAAATCCAAATTCATTTTGCAGCTTATAGCTTATTACTATAAGTAAGTTTTATGAGCTTGAAGCTTATGAAAAGAGTTTATGAGCTTAAAAATCCAAAATGGGTTCGTTTGGTTTAGGAAAACCAAACTGTGTGGGTTTGTGGTTCAAGGCCTAAACAAGCAGCTTATATATGATCTAATAGAGCTTATTAATGATTTAAAACAAGACAAGAGCTTATTGAACGATTAGAAAAGCTTACTAGTACACGAATGGGTGAAATGGGTTAAAAATGAGTGAAATGAAATCCGAAACTTAGGAGATGGATCAAGGACTTCTTTTCTTCTCTTCTATGGCTTCTACTACAGCTTATACTTCCTTATTAACCTTCCTTAGCTTGGCTAGATCATAACTTTGAGATGTTTTGAGTTTAAAGGGTGAATTGAAGAAGTATGTATGTGTTCGTGTATATATAGTGCAAAAAGAAGAGTAGGGACCAAGTTTACTTGGTGTGGTGGCCAAGTTGGATGGAGTAGGGACCAAGGTGTATCCATGGTGACTAAGGAGAGCTAGGAAGGTAGTATGGTGAGGTGCGAGGTGTTGGTGAAGGGTGCGGCATACCAAGGAGGTAACAAGGTTCAACTTGGTGTGCAAGTTTGTTTAAGTAGGTGATGCATGGAGGTGCTTAGGTGCTAGGGTGGTGACAAGGTGGTAAAGGTGGCTAGCAAGGTGGTGAGTCATGGTAGAGTTAGGGTGGTTGCTTGGTTTAAATTTAGTTCGAGCTAGTTAGGGGGTGACGGGTTCATTAGGGTTTTTAGGTTAAGGTTTTAGCTTTTAGGACGAGTAGGGGCTGAAATGAAGGGAAAGAATGTTTAAATATTATGCATTGGAATCTTGTAACATGTACTAGAAAGGTTGTACGAAATACCTTAGAAAATTAGAGGGAAAATGGCTAGTTTGAATGTTATGCATTGCCAAGTTGTACCATAGGCTTAAAGGAGTTGTACTAGAGTTTTGGAGGGAAATCTAATTCAAAAGCTATGCAATGTACATTTATACACATGCCTTATTAGTTTTTACCTTTGTTTTGTATGTAAACATTACATGTAATCAGGGTTTTGATATAAACGTTAACATATAAAGTCCGTTTTATAATAACATTTTGAATTGTACGTTAAATAGATAACGTATGGTAAATTGGTGATTAAAACATATTGCTTGACATATTATAATGTTTACTTAACATAAACGTCGATGAAATTGGCATTGGTAGGTTGCGTGAGCACGTTTACTTTTGTAATGAAAGTTACATTACATTATGGATGGAATAAAGCAAAAATTCTTTTCATGTAAATGGTTGCATTTGTAACACCCCCATTTTTACATATAGCAGCGGAAGCTAATCTGGGGTATTACTTCAAGGGTACAACAGTCATAATCATAGAAAACGAATCAAAAGAGTCGTTTTTGAAAATAAGTTATCATTCATTATTTCTTCAGAGTTTTTACAAACGAGAGGTTTCCAGAATCTAAAATACAACATTTGAATGATAACGGTTTTTCCATCTTCGTGTCCTCATCACTCCGTGCCATTAGTTACCTGAGATAAAACATGCTAAAAAGTCAACACAAAGGTTGAGTGAAATCCATAGGTTTAAGTAATATAATTTGAATGCAAATGCGATATTTGGGTTACGTTGATATACACCCAGTATTGAAAACATAATTTATTATTGCCATTAGCTCATGAATCTGTAGTTAGTTATTTTTTGTTGTTATGTTTTTCATGTAATCTTGTAAGTGATGTGTACTAGATATAATGTACTGCTAGTTAATCTCAGTTTAATGATCAACATTTTGTTTAGTTAAGCTCATTTTAATGAAATGATATATTTTATGTTAACAAAAGTTGTGATATATTTTGTTTGGTTTAGCCCAGTTTTAGAGGCACAATCACAATTTAGTGAATAACATGTAATGTCATACATCTAATCATCTAAGCACAATCATAGTTTTGTTTTATGTTAACAAAACTTATGGAAAAGAAGCACAATCACAATCCAGTGAATAACATGTAATATGTTAATGTCATACAAAATACTATAAGCTAATAACAGAAACACCATCATTGACAAAATCAGCATTCCCAAACATGGTAATGTCTTACAGAATGTTAAGCAAACAAGTTCATCATTCCCAAACATCTGATAATAGAGTCATTAAACAAAAGATAGACAAAGTTTCAAATTAAGCAACTGTCATGCAAACAAGTTCAGCATTCCCAAACATCAGGTAGTGTTCTTTATTGGTGCAAGTCTTGAGGCACTTTTCTTTGTTCTCCTCATGGGAGACACGGTAACAGCAGGTGCATGACTTCCACCAACAGCTTGAGTTTGTTGACCAACTTGACTAGCAGCTTGACTTCCAGCAGCAGTTACACCAGCTTGAGTTCTTGAGTTAGTTGCTTGTTTTTTTCCACCTGATCTTAGCATAGAAGCTGGACTTTGACCTTTATATGTTCTCCTTGCTTTCCTGCATTTCTTGTATACGTTCTTCTATTATGACCTGTACCCCTACATAGAACACAAGTGACTGTTTTTCCTGTTCTTGTTAGTTTACCATTTTTTACCATTTCAATCTTCCTATCACTCTTCTTCCTTTTCTTAGGTAGCCTACCTAACTGAGGATGTTTCTTAGGTGGTAGAAGTGTAGTTGGGCAATCAAATTTTTCCCAATACTGTCTACCATTGACCGGATTAACTTTAAAAGAATATACATTCCTCCAAGTTTGGAGTGTGTATAACTAATGAACCCATTCTTTAGGCAACCCGCTATCCATGCCATTATCTGCCATGTCATGAATACATGCCACAACATGCTTGCAGGGAATACCAAAAACTTCCCATTTCCTACAACTACATACCCTCTGTTGCAAATTAACCACACATTGGTCTCCATATGGACCCTTCACTTGACATAATTCTGCTCCATTCCAATCAATTGTGTACTGTACTGATTTCTCCTTAATAGCTTTAAAAATACTAGTAACAGCTAGAGTTAAAGGACCTTCACACCTTTCAATTGCCTTTTGAACAATCACAATCCTCTTCATGAGGTACTCCCTAACATACTCTAAGCATGATATTATAGGACTATCCCTAGCATCCAACAACTGCCTATTGAAAAATTCACATATATTGTTTATCAGAATATCACAATTAGCCCTCCATGTCACATTATGATACCTTATCACTACTAAATCATTAAAACATCATTATTTGCAGGCAGTATAGACAAAAAAGAATGAATACCTGCGAAGTAAGATCTAGTCCAGTGCTTAGGTGCTATTTTCTTCAACCATTCATAAGCCTTTTTGTTGAATCCTTTCAGAGTATCCATGTGCCTGTCAAATTCAACTACTGTGCAAGCAGTTGCATAATTCCACAACATTTCCTTGTATTCACTGCCTTTCTAAGTCATGTTCATGTTTCGATATATATATCTCACACAATATTCATGCTCAGCTACAGGGAAAACCTTGGCAATTGCTGACACCAGTCCCTAAAAACAAATAATAAATAAGCAATTAATAAAATACTATATCAGAAAAACAAGTCATAAATAAGCAATTAAGTAAATACTATTCAAGTAAATGTGAGATAAATGTGAAGTTAGATAATTACCTTTTGCCTATCTGAGATAAATGTGAAGTTAGAATTAGTGAATAAATCCAAGTCATCACCTAGGAAAGTTAAGAGCCATGTCCATGAGTAGCTTGATTATGATTCTACTATGCCATAAGCAACAGGGTAAATGCCATTATTTTCATCCACACCAACAGTAGTAAGTAATTGCACTGAATACTGCCCTCTCATAAAAGCTCCATCCAAGCCTAGCAATTCCCTTCTAGAAGCTCTAAAACCTTCCTTTAAAGCACCCAAGCAAACATAAATCCTTCTAAACATTCTTGTTGGTGAATCATGATTCTTTTCACCATACATATCTATCTTTACAATGTTGTTTGGGTTACACCTCTTCAACTCTTGAACATAATCCCTCAGTAAAGAGTATTGTACTATAGCATCACCCTTTAAGTGTGATTGTGCCTTTGCTTTAGCTATAAAGGCCTTTGTCTTACTCACAGCCACATGAAATATTTTTTGCATCTGTTCTTGAATAGCTTTGACAGGCATTTATGGGTTCATGACTAACTGATCTTGGATATGTTTTGAAAGAAAAGTTGAAGTGCAGGTTTTGATCTTTCTAGATTGTAAACATTTATGTTCTTCCCTAAAAGTTCTCACCAACCACTTGCCCTTATCCCCATTTGAGATGTACAAAACCTAAGGACATTCAGCTTTGTTTGCTTCTTGTTCATTTACCATTTGCCATTTCCTTTATTAGATACATTGATCTCTTACCCTTAGCTATTTCTTGTGTATTTCCCTCCACTTTCCTTCATCCAGTATCTCTTTGCTTCTATTCATTATCAATTTTTTTTATCAATTTGACAGTCACTGGAACAACACCAAAACACCTTGCTCTTATCCTTATTTTATCATTCTTAACAATCATTATGTTTCTTCTAGTCTCCACACCATGAGCTCTTACCATTTCCTTTGCTACATCCCTATTAGGAAACTTATTTTCAACATAGAAACTGGTTGTTGAAGTAGAGTTTCCTGCTTCTTTTCTTAATTTTCTCAAACCTTTTCTCCTAGAACCCTCTTTATCATCATCTATATCACTTTTAAAGGAGTCCAAGTCTAGTACTTCCAAATCTGTTTCATTCATGTTTAACTTTGATTGTATTGGATCTTCATTCTCACCTTCAACTAAAACTTAAAACCATCCATCTCAACTTCAAGTTCATCAACTATGTGCTCCTCATTAACTATATCATCAATATGTTTATCCTCTTCATAACCCTCATCCTCTTCTTCTCTTTCACCCAAATCCTCAGCCTCATCCTCTTCTCCATTTTGACCCTCATCCTCAGCCTCACCCTTTTCACTTTCACTCTTATTATCAGCCTCATAATCTTCACCATCACCAATATCCTTATTTTCAGCCTCATCATAATTACCCTCATCAACACCCACCTCATTCTGACCCTTATCATTTTCATGTCCTAAAACATTAGAAGGCCCAGCCTCATCTACATTCAACGAAGGATCCACTACTAACTTATGATGCTCAATATACACATCCATAATCTTATGTTTATAGACATATTGTAGCATATCAGCAATATCACTATCACTTGACAATAGCCTTAATCTAATATCCAGACCTTTACATGGTATCTTGAAGTGATAAAACAATTTTTCTTCATAGCCAAAACTATTATACATTACTGAGTCTAATATACCAATATTACATTGCTCAATTTTCTATTAAGTCAACGAATGCTACCTCACCTTTAACATACTTCCTCTTAGGCAGTTTAGTGAATCTTCCACCATAATGTATCCTCATTGTAAACATGTTGGTATATGATTCTGTTACATCATCAAACATGCAAAAAATATTTACAATACGATACACTAAAACACAAACAGAATATTAAATGCAAATAAAAATAGTGTATTAAGGGTTTTACCAGAATCAAAATCTTGTCCATCAGGTCTTATATACCATACCGATAATGGTGTGCTCATGTTTGATGCAGACAATTGTAGGGATTATGACTAAAAAGGGGAAAAACGATAAGGATGTGAATGGAACTGATTTAGGGTTTTAAGTGGGGTTTGTTTGTGTCAGGTTAAATTGGGTAAAAATTTGTCGGGTTGGATTAGTTTATTGAAATATGGGACCACATGTTCAAAAGACAAAAATGCCCATTGAATAAAGTTCTCTAACGGTCAAATGCTAACAAGCGTTAGAGCAAGGGGTGAAATTAAACCAAAAGTTTGGTCACAGGGAGGCCGCCTGCACTTATTGAAGACCAGGGATGATATATGCAATTTTGGCAAACCACAAGGACGATTTTTGCATTTCCCTCAGTCATTTAGACTTAATCCATGATAATCAACAATGGATTTGATCACTAATCATCTTGATGCAAACAGGCTAACTGCTTTATATCTCAAGTAAAGCATATCCCATAACGGGAAAGGATGCGTTTACGCAAAGTGACATTTGAGTTAGTTTGACCAATAAGAGAGTAAAACTCGTTACGTGATTAGGAACAACGTAAATCCGGATTAAGGTCAAATGAATACTTTTGTTTGATGGTATGTTGAAAGTATGTTTATACTAGGTTTAGAAATAAGTTTTGGCCTTGGCTAGAGGCGTTTGATAAAAGAATTGAGTTGGCATTTTGTTAAAAAGTGAAAGGATTCATTTTTGCTCCTCTCTAAGTCTAAACCTCATTTGGAGTGTTCCCAAATGCTTAAATATCATGTACATACCTTTATTGAAGTTTCCACATGTACTGGGTAAGAGGAAATCCAACTTTGCAAAATCGGGAAAAATCCTTACCGTGAGTGGCGCGCTGGCCACGTGCTGACGCGTGACCAATGCGCCAATTTCACAATTCCATTTTTCCGGATTTTAGCTATCGTTTGTTATTTTAAGTGTTGCGAACATTTATTTGGCATCATTAAAACATAAAGAGATCATAGTCAATGTTGCACCAACAATCTCTCCTTTTTGATGATGACAAATAAAATTTCAAAAGCAAATTAAAATTATAAACATAGCGAAGATAAAGAACGCCGTTGATGTAGCTTGCGTCTTGATCTTGGCCTTATAATTTAGTGAAGCTTGAACTTGGTCTTTACCGAGCTTTAGTAGCTTTTTTCTCCCGTAAGTTCTAGCTCTTTGCTTTCCTTGTCCTTGTAATTTGGTGAAGCTTGAACTTGGTCTTCACCGAGCTTTAGTAGCTTATCTTTTCTCCTATAAGCTCTAGCTCTTTGCTTTCCTTCTCCCTCTTTTGTCAAATAAAAAAGGTGGGATCTTGGTCTTTAACTTGAAGGTAGATATCTTTATAGAGGTGGAGAGTAGATATCATGACATGTGCTCCCCCCAGATCGTTTCTCCCCATTGTTCCAAGGCGAGGATCCATGGGTCAAGAGCATTACCTTCGAGGTATTCTTGGCTACAACTAGCAACAAGCAAACACAAAACAACACAAGCAACAAACATATATACATGTTCAAGTCCAACATGGGTTAGCTTACCATTTGAAACATTGGAAACATGGATAAGTACAAACATGGATTAATGTGACTTTGTACATTGTTTCATATATTCTTATACATAGTTTTGCCTTTTATATGTATGATTATCATAATTCGAATTACTTTTTATTGAGAATGCTTGGACATATATGTCATAATTTCATCCTATTGAGTTGTTCAAGATATGTGTTACCAATAAGCATTAATAAGCAATTAAGAAAGCATTCAAGCATTTTACAAGAGTGAAGGGTTGTGTCATGCTAGTGATGACTAAGTAGTTATTTTCACAATGATGACCGTTATTAGGGTTTTTATGAGATTCATAGTCGGTGTCGATATCCTTTATGAGACATCTAAGAGTCATTTTCTAAGGGAGGTGAGAGTTGATTACTAAGAGTGATGATGATAGTGATTATATTTAACAACCTTTTATAGTGGTGAACTCTAGAGTTAGGTATAAGATCATAGATTAGCTAATAGTTCTTGGGTGATAAGACTTAGTACCTTTGATTCTTTGAAGTTTAAGGTAGTTATGCTTTTTGTAAGGAAAGTACTCTATTGGGAGGATAATTATGCCATGATGATTTGAGTGATTTTAGATGGATTAGTTGAGATTTGATTTAGTCTTAGTTGAGATTGGATGATCTAGTTTCATAAGCTAGTTCCTACAATAATGAATGCATGCAATCAACACATAAGATGAACTAGTTGACACAAATACAACATTATTCATCACAAGGGTGAGTTGCGATCCAAGGCGATTTTATCAATGAATTTGTCTATTTAATCTTTCATGTATATCATGGGGAATAGAGCATGCAATGTTACGAATAATTCAATTTCACACATTTAAATATGTGAGGCGATGATTACCACAATATTGACAAGATGTAGATCAAATTTCTTGTTCATAACACATAGGTTTGACATGTAGAATCCGAGATAAAGTCAACCATAGTTTGAATAATGTATTGACATCTATCCTTCATCTCATTGAAACAACATTATTGCTTAACTTCTATGCCTTTCACATAAGTCCTAGCACATAGCACATAAGCTCTAAGAGCACAAGTATATAAAGATAGTGCAAACGACTTCTAGACCTCTAAAGTTTCTCTCAACACCTCACTTAAATGAATTTCTTGTGGTGCATGTCAACCATGAACAACCTCAACTAGAATCTTGCATTTTGGTCTTTGGGAAATGTCATACTAAAATCATAAGCTTGTTTTGTTTTATACCTAAGTGTCCTCTCATTCAACTCACCAATTACTTGTTCTATTTACCTCTTGCTTCTTTGACACTTTTATAACCCAGCTCCGTGGCATTAACTTCTAATAACGGATACCTAACCGGATCTTAAACTATGGGTTCAATGATAATGATAAAATACTCAACAAAGATACCAACAAGAAGCATCAACAATAAACGTGACATATGATTAGTCCATTCTTATTACATTCGAAATACTTATATATCGAATCTCCATCGTCATCGGAGTCTACTTTCCTCCGCTCACTACAACTACAACAAACCACAAACCGGACTCCCACGCACCCTTCACATGACCCATTTCCAGATCTATATGATATGACATGTAAGACCGTATCCACATTTATATCCATATTCAGATATATAACCCGAGCACCAAATCTCTATATCTACACAACCACCGTCGACATCATATATAGTGGTGGCGGTGTCAAAATAGTATTTCACTGATAAAGTTAGTGATAAAGTTAGTATTTCAATATAGATTTTTAAGATATTAAATAGTTCACAAACATGAGTCCAGGATCTGTCAAAATTCAACAACAAACATGAGCCCTATGTTGTAGATAACATTGTGTGATATTCAGAAAATGGTTAGCTTAAGTGCAAGAGAAACACTACGTTAAGAGCTAATAGTGGGCGTGTTTTAACTATGAGTTTTTGTCAAGAATTATGAAAAAATAACTAATCAAAACAAATAGGTACAACTTCAAAGCTACAGTCACTGACGGAACCGCGAATGCACAATTCACGTTCTTCACAAATGCCGGCGAGAAAATTACTGGCCATCCCTGCTCGTAGCTAACACAGAAGTACAAAGGAACATGTCACCAACAGTTACCCACTGAGATAGTGAACATCATCGGTAAAAAGCATATCTTTCAGATCTTTGCCCCTTCTACATGAACAGGAGCAGGCCGGTTTATAGTCGATGGCATTTTAGACATTCAGCCAGCACTTGGAACCCACAACACAGGTAACAACAACTACCTCACAACTACATAATTTCTCAACACACTCAACATTTCCTTCAATGCTTCGAGGTAGACCTCCGATAAAAGCTTCCAAGAGTTTATCGTTGTTTGGCACCATGTTTGGACATAGAACCGTTAATTCTTGGAATCTTCTAACATAAGGTTTAAGATCATTTCCCTTTACAATCAGATTGTAAAGTTCTTCTTCCATCTTTCTGATCTCAGTCCGGGGACAATACTTGTTCGTCAGAAGCCTTTTTAAACTCAGTCCAGGGTGATTTGATTGGCTTGCTCTATTCCCATAGGATAGGCATATGCATTCCACCAGGACAAGGCATCATCAGTTAAAGTACCAGTAGCAAAAGTTACTTTGTTTTCTTCGGCACATCTGCTACGAGAAAATACTGATTCGGTTCGTTCAAACCAGCGAATAAGACCTACTGCTCCTTCCGTACCATTAAGGTAGAAAGGTTGACAGCTGATAAACTCTTTGTAATTTCCCCCGATTCACTGCAGGATTCAGTAAACCGTGTTCCTGTTGGGATTTACTAGCACTTGCCATTGTCGCAGCTTTGAGCTTCTATAGCCGAGTGACACTATCAATCCTACTAACTTTCTAATGGCAATCTTGAGTCAAGCTGTGCTACATCCGTTGTTTGATGCTCTTTTTGGAGGCATTCTAACCAACAAAAGATAACACGTAATAAGAATGATAGGAGTAATGCTCAAAAATTTTAAAGAGAAATCTAAGTTTTTAATTTTTAAGCATATTTAACATAAAGAAAGTTGAAGCTTTGGAGTATAGTTATGGGATAAATGATAAAGTATATAATGATGCGTATGATGAGATGAATGATGATGAAGGAATGATGGAATAACTGAAGATGGATAAATGATGAGATGCAATAAAGCAGGAAAACAACAAGGTAATGAAACCGAATTTTGCCTTTATATTAGAACAACTTGCCTTTTACCTGTACATAGTCAAGATTTGACATGTATTTTTATATTTATACCACAGGCATCCCTGGCTAGGTTAAGGCTAAAGACTGAATTAAACAGAATCTAGAAACTAGATGATCACTGAATGCGGTTCTGGAGTTTTGATGGTAGAGTTCATGAGTTTTTCTACTTATATCTTCTTGTGTGACAGAGTTTCCTATCATTGATGACATTCTGCAATTCCGCAATTCTGTAAGCGAGCTAAGGAATCTTCCGTTCTGAACGAAACACTCACTCTTCACGCGCCTCTTCTCTCTATAGTTTAGTGAACTGACATTCGAACCCCTACCGGAGTCTCTCTAGCATCTACAAAGACACTTTGAAGCATGCCTCTACAGCCATCACGATACTGGATCTGTAGAGAGCTAGTATGTCTATTCGCTACTACCAAACCTTCTATGCCAATTTTCAATATCCGTGATCCAAGAGATTACAACGCTTCAGAGCGTTGCTTTTATCTCTATCCACGCATACCCTTTGCAGCATCTCAACCACATTGCTTCTTTCGCAACGCGCTGTCAGACTTTGCATAGATCTATTTCAGGACAGTTTATCACTCATCTATCTCTTCTCTATCAGCTAAGCGGATCTATGTCAGAAATTCTGCGAAGGTCTCAAATACGGCACCACTTTATCCATCTTCGAACACTAGCGAAAGTCCACATCTATAGAGTAATATACCACAATTCTTCTGTTAGATTTTACACGGAGCGAGTGTATCATAGTGCGAGCGATTGACTGTCACATGCACCGAGACATCACCTACTCAGTCTATACAGAGAAGCATACGCGTAAAGCTTCTATCATATAGTCAGGGAAGCATCAGAGCTGGACACACACAACACTCAGCAACACAAACCACTGTGGCGTCAGGATGAAGCGTGATAGCTCGCATTATAAAACAATTACTCCAAACACAGATCTTACCGTCAAGCACCTGGACGAGGACTACAATTAGCTTCCAAGGGTTGTGAACTGCACGCTGATGACCTTACATCCATCCATCAAAAGGCCGGATACTACACTAGTCTTTAATAGAGGATACAATATTCTACACAACAGCGCGTGAGACAACTAGAATTACACACGAGAGATAACTAATGACACAGGACAGTGACATACGGAATTAGGTTAGTAAACAACGTGTCTCTGTTTTATCACAACTACTAACTCTGACACATGTACACTCATTTTAGCTCACCACAAGTTTATTACTGTATAGCCTATTACATTTTACACTGGAGACATGATTCTTTATTCTAACATGTGTTGTAGGCCAGGACTTGTGCGGGGAGGCACGGCAACGGAAAGAGTGGATCGATAACATCTCAGAGGCGTATTGTTGAGAACAACTATAAGAGAGAGTATGAGGAGAGCTACATCAGCTTAGGAGTTGTATAGTTCACTGATATATGCCAAGGCTACATCACACACATCTACTCTACGTCTTGACGAGCAGTGACACTATAAAATGAGTACACTAGAGACTATACACACATAAGTAGGACTAGATATTGTCTATATGGATTCATTGTCTGACATGACTGTTTATAGGGAGAGTGCGAGATGGATCAGTTTAGAGTCACTCATGTGGTTTATTGTACATGTCTGATGTCTCTCTAAACAATCTTGTGTTTTATGATCTCTAATTTTGTAGAGAGGCTGTGGTAGCAATTTCTAGATCTCTCAGCGGTACACATGTTCAGGAGGCGAGAGGACAGTTAACGACTGTTGCGTTGGTAGCAGTTAATTGATGCGAGCGGGGACGACTCTGTAACTGCTGAGAGATTCTTGTTTCAAGGATATCACATAGAGGCAGACGACCAGATCAACATGGGGCACGACGCGACGGACACAGTGTGGTCAACAGACAATAGACAAGTAGTTGTGAGATAGAGTTAGGTTCTAGACATGGTGAAGTAGTGTCTCTATATGGGTACACAATTTGGGACTCATTAATCACTGGAGTTAGTTTAGATAGTGACTTTCATCAATGTGGAGTTGGATTTTGTGACTTGTTGGGAGTCTATTGCATTTAGGGTGACACACGTTGTGGGGTGCAGCGTGTCTGATTATCTAATCTATTTGGCATCAACTAGAGATAGTGTAGATTCGTATAATTAGAGGGTGTCAGTATTCTATGAGACAAGTGGAGTCTCTGTGAGCTCTAGTAGTCTGAGGTGGAAAGGTGGGAGTCTTGGTTAGAGTTTAGAGGACTACAACAGGAGAGGGCGATGGCTAGTATAAGCATCTTATAATCAACTATTATCTGAGTTCTTAGTATTTTAGTGGTAGATGGTGACGAGGAGAGATAGGACGTGTAGTAAATACAGACACACTGTTTGATATGTGCACTCTCTCAGAGAGTTGTGCAACACACTTCCTTCACTATTCATTGGTGATCATAGTATCACAGTAATCTATCATAGGAACAAGGGTCAGAGTACAGGATCTGTACACTACGTTTATACGTGATCTATGAGGGATGAAGAGGTTATGCGTGTGGGTAGGATTTTGGATTTAGACTAGAGGGTAGACACGGTACTATTGTGATAGTTGTCTACGTGTTCATGTGGAAGTACGTGAGTATAGATAGTTTGGAGGCGTGTAGACATGGGGGTTGAGTCGCGACAATTCTCAGACACATAACAGTAGACCACGGAAGTAAAGTGAGGATGCACTAAAGATGAGTCGGTCTTATTGTACAGTCGAGGTCAGTCTGTGTAGAGACTAGAAAGTGATCACTCTGTGATCTGATTCATTTAGGGATACTCTGGAAGTGAATGATTGGGTTGTGGGGTTGGTTGGTGAGACGTTAGGTGATAGGGAGATATTCAGTGGATGTACGGAACGTCTGATGGCGGAGAGGATTACTGATTAAAGTTTGAGTGTGTATTGAGGTGTCACACTGTTGGCAGGAGGAGTTGATGGATTAGGTGATACTCACGTGAGGAATGGTGAGGAGAGCGAGACAACTCATGTAGACATGCTGGAGGGGTTGCGTGGAGAAGGGGCACAGATGTATATGATGAGAGTATAATATTGATTCTAATCTTGGCAGTCTATTTTAGAATTGATTAGTCGGATAGTGAGCATCTCTGGCAAACTGTAGTGAGAGTGTAGATGTCACATTACAGGTGAAGATGTATAGGAGATCTGAAGCAATCTGTTGATAGAGCAGGAGAGCTCTTTTGACACACACGAGGCTTTCTACAAAGTCTTATCATCTATACTCTTAGTACACAGTGAAAATGGTACACTCTTTTGATCTTCTCTTTCTAGATCACATAGGGAGATATTATGATCTAGCTAGACGTGAGAGGTTGTGTGTAGGGTCAGGTTTTTGGGTATCTCGACTCACACACTTTGAGGATAGGGCGACATGAGTATAACGATGGACAGTATGGAACTAGTTGTTTAATCTTAGTGAACTAGGCGTCAGTATAGTGCTTATCAACACGTATCAGAATAGAGTATGACTCTTCGACTGGCACAAGTCTGATGATCTCTGAGATAGACACAAGTGGTTGTGGTAGTAGTGACGTGGAGGCTGGCGAAGCGGTGGGTGACACGTGTGAGTTGGATGGTGGTTGGTTGGAGTCGTGGTGTATGGTGCGGGGGATAGCTTAGTCGGTAGAGGAGAGTCTGTACTCAGGGGTGAACATCTTTCTAGGTACGTAATGTTGGCAATTAATGAAACAAGGGGTGTGGGATAGGTTCTCTCACACATAAAGATTAGTATGATCTACTGTGGGTTAGGGATGTGGCGGCGACAATAGTAAGAGTAGTCTAGATGTGAGTAGGGGAAGGGTACCACCACTAGTAGTGAGATAGTGTGTGTTGCACACACTATGTTCTTACAAGAATTGTGAACCGCTATGATTTTGGGTACATGACTGAAAGGGGACACAACTATTGGAGATCTATATTGACAATATTAAGATAGTGTTTCTTAGGATATAGACAACACAGTGGGAGTAGGGTGGTACAAGTAGTGAGAGAGATAGGGTGACTAGTTGGAGTCACAAGTTTCTCTGAGGGAGTCTATGACGTATCTGTGGATTTCTACAAATTGTGTGACTTTGGCTGCGTCATTTCTAGATGTCTTATTTATGGGCGACATATGTAAGTGAAGATAGAGATATATGAGGTTCTGTGGGATTACCAGTGACAGGAGATTGTGGATTATAGCTCATCTTATGCGAGTTGAGTAATAGAGTCTCTATTATCGTGGTCTAGGAGTTATGTGTGGAGGCTATTCTATTCATTATTTCGAGGTGTGGAGAGGTGGGTTACGTTGACTGTAGAACATTTATGATGCTTTATTGAGTGAGTTTTTATGGGACACGATCAGTGAGTGGAGGGCATATTGTATATTTATCTAACAAAGAGGTGTAGTGAGTGAGGTTCTGAGAGTAACACTTTTTGAGGGGCGGTAATACAGTTGGTTAGTGACTTAGGTGTGGGCTCTAAGTTAGAAGATAGTTTAGTAAGAGGATACTTCTTGGGAGTCTATATGGTTGTGTGTGAGTGTCTAGTCATATATCTTATATGTCGTAGTATTTATGTGGGTCGGATTAAACATGGGAGGAGATGAGAGTAGTGATCTAGAGTTAGTTACGTGTTCACACACCTAGAGGAGTATATGAGACAGAGGGAGGTGCGCTCATGACAGGGGGCGATATAGAAGTATCAGACATTTTCTTGAAGTACATGAGGTCTAGGGGCGGAGGGTGTGCACGTTACTTAGGTTGATGAGGAGAGAGTGAGAGGATTAGGTATGGGTAGAGCGGAAGTACGAGGGATGTGAGTTTCTACTTGAGTGCATGTACATAACAGATTTGGTACACTTGAGATCTGACTTTTCTTGTGGGTACTAGGTGATTGTATCGATGTCAGGCATGAGTCTGATATGAGTATTATGCGGAGCGGGTTTTAGGTATGTTGAGGGTTACAGGGGACATGGCGCATTGAGGCATAAGTGAGTTGGGGAAGACAGATAGTGAGAGTCGGGATGTAGCAGACACACTCTCAAGGGAGTGACGGTGCACAGAATAGGTGTAAGAGCAGACAGTTGCACAACTGGGAGAGGGTTCTGCGGGGTATTTCTTAGTGGGGATATAGACAGGATTTCTGACTAAGTGTCGGTGATTCTGTGACAATGTGTGAGTATTATCTGAGGTGGGCACAGATACGTTAGACGAGTTGATGGATATTGGTGGATGTGGAGTGGTACTATGGACAATCTTCTACTGTGATCCATCTAGTTGTGTCTTCTCTCTTGTGAGTGAGAAGAGCACAAAAAGGCAGGTGATCACACAGCGGAGCGTTGAGCATGATTGAAGAGGGAAGACATATTAGGTTAGGATGAAGGCACGATGGAGTAGTCGTGAGAGTGGGTAGGAGGACAGGTTGTGACATGGATAGTGTGATACGGTGAGTCTTGGAGTGGAGATTTGGTTGAGTGGGGATGGTGTAGAACATAGGGGTTTCTTCGGTGGGGAAGACAGATTGGATGACTCTTCTGTGGTGAGGGGTGAGGGGATATCATAAGGGCAGACAAACTCGGTGAGAGTTCTGACTAGTTTGGAATTGATTTGAGAGAGTAGATCTTGGGGAATGGATAGACTGGATATGAGGTATGCAGGACAGATATAGAGTGTTAGGCTAGTGTACAGTCTGAGGGGAGAGGTCAGTGGGGACAGATTGAAAGATGGGTGGTCTTCTATTCAGACATAACAATGGATGTGGAAGAGATAGAGAGATAGAGGTGGTGAGACACATTTTTGAAGGCAGATATAGGTGTGTATTGTTACACATTGACAATGTTTTAGGGTTAGACTTTATACACACATTTCGGATGCATAATACAAGGGGGTTAATTGGCAAGAGTGAGAGGATTCTGTGCGGCACACTAGCAGTGAGCAGAGACTTTGATACACGAGTGCTCATCTGAACATATGATTACGTTAGGGTGGGTCAGATAGAACTTAGGTGTGTGCTGTGGTACATCGGGATGTAGTATTGTATTGTCTGGTGGGAGAGCTAATGTGAGCGAGGGGTGGTATATCTCTTCTGAGTATCTGGATAGTCATCTCTTCTAGTGAGATACGCATTAGTAGGTGAGTATAGATGGAGTAGGTGGGTCGTTTTAGAGAGAGTGAGTGAGAGTGGTATGAGTCTAGAGTTTTCAGGGTGTGGTGGTGATCTACTGGTAGAGGGAGAGACACACTCTCATCTGGAGAGACAGCTGATGATATAGGTATGGAGAGAGGGATAGCAGGGAAGTGGAGCAAGAGAGAGCATGGAGTTGTGGGGAGTGCACATGATAGGACAGGGAGATATAGTTGAGATATTGAGTCTCTGGATGGGCTTAGTATGGGGTATTAGGACAGTGTGAAGGAGAGGAGATGAGTTAGGAGAGGAGAGGGGATGAGAGTGTGGTGTGTGTTTGGCAGAGAGGTAGGACATGTTGAGAGCACATCTTGTGGGGATTATGTAATAGCTGGGTGGGGACCATATTAGATGGGTTGTGATCCACAAACGGTGTGATGGACAAAGTACTAGGATGTGTATATTGTTGGGCGAGTCTGTGATATCTGGGGAGGAGAGAGGAATAGAGGGGGGTGAGAGTTGTGGGCGGGCAGGAGTCTAGTGAGGTGTGTTATTAAGGGTATGGGAGGAAGATGGACATATAGGTAGAGACGTATGTGTAGTGTGATGAGAGTATTAGCTGACACATGGGAGACTGTGAGGTAGAGGAGTCTCTGTGGGGAGGTTCTACGAGTATGTGGGAGTGGTGAGAGGTGGTTCACATTGTCAGAGCACACGAGTGTGGTGTAGGATATAGTATCATTGTTTAAGGGTCATAGCACAATATATAGAGGTATGTTGTGTCTTATGTGGGGATGCTATTGGCACACATTGGAGAAGTGTTATTATGTGGAGATCTCAATGATATAGCAGCGGGTTCTCACTTGTATGATGTTTTAGGTGACTAAGTACTAGTGAGGTTATCATGGACTATGGTTGGTTGTGAGAGGTGAGTGACTATATGAGATCTACGGAGAGAGTCACTGTTGTAGTGAGTGTGAGTATCTATCAGTTATCATGAGTATGGGGGAGAGGAGATGAGGCGGGTGCGTGGTGGGAGGGGTTCATTTGTGAGGTTCTTTAGACGCACCTTGACTTTTATCTATATTATTGAAGTAAGTTTTATTATACACATCTAGAGTAGGTACGGGGTGTTGTAGTATCTATATGGGTAGGGAGTCAGTATGTGTTTATGTGGGTGAGGTTAATTTGGAGGGGGAAGGGACGGTTCTAGAGGACAAGAGATGTAGGCGAGTTGGTCATACACACAACACGCCTGTCAGTCTTTCTTCTAACATATGGTGGATTACACTGGTGCGGGGTTTTGGTGTATGGAGAGGTGTGAGAGACATGAGGGAGTGAGTCATCTCGTAGTGGGTGTCTGTATGTTTGACACAGTTGTTTACTGGTATGTTAGATATACATGGCGTGCGTAAGATCACAGGAGCTGGGATGGGAGATGAGTTCTGGGCGAGATAGATGAACTGTGGTATGGGGGAGTATAGGGTGAAGGGGTGAGTAGTGGTAGGGGTGGTTTGTTGTGTGTGTTGGGTTTGGTTGTTATATGGTAGGTTATGTGGAGGTGTTGGTGTGGGTATTGGATAGGTTGGGGGTGAAAGGGGGTTTGTGGGGTGGGGGGTGGGGTGAAGTGTTGGGGGGTTTTGAAATGGGTTGGGAGTGGTGGTGTGATTTTGGTTAAGGGTGTTGTTGGGGAAGGGGTTGTTGGTGTGTTGGTTTAGTAGGGTTGGGGTGGTGGGTTGATGTATGGTGTGGTGTTGTGGTTGAATTGGTGGGGGAAGTGGAAAGGGTTATGGGTGGTGGATGGGGGTGTGTGATGTGGGTGTGTGGGATTTGGTTTTTTGGGAATTATTGAGTTATTTGGAAATAGTTTTGGTGTGGGAATTTTTTTAGGTTTGTTTGTAAATATATTAAGTTGTGTGGGTGTGGGTATGTGTGGTTATTGGGGGGGGTGGGTTGTGTGGGTTTGTGGGATTTTTTGTGGGGGGGTTTGATGTTTTGGGTAAATGTTGATTGGTTGGGGTTTAGGATTAATTTTATAGGGGAATATGAATTATTTTGATGAGTATGTGTAAGATTATTGGGGGTTGGTGGATTAAAAGGGAGTGTGAGTGGAAGAGAAATGGTGTGGTTGAGTATTAATTGGTTTGTATTTAGAAGGAGTGTGTAGTAATTTAGTTGAATTGATAGTGAAGTTTATATTGATGTGTTTATTAATTTGATTTTGGGTGTTTTTGGTGGTGTATTTCTAGGAATTTGGTGGGGGGTAGTGTTGGTTGTTTTTGAATTTTATGTATAAGCATAAAGATTGGAAAACCTTTGGATTGACTTAATATCTAGGCATAGCACATACTACAAAAATATGTAAGGTCTTAAAGATGTAAATACATCAATGAACCAATCATTAACCTATATATATATAAACATAACTTCTTCACCATCTTCAATTCCTTCAGCAGAGGCGGTTTGAGTCTCCATTGTGTTATTTGCAGTCATTGACTTCTCTGTAAAAACCCTAAATTTCTTTAAAATTTCATCAACATATTTATCATGACTAATAAATATGCCATCCTTCTTCTGCTTCACTTGTAATCCCAAGATGAATGTAAGTTCTCCCATAGAACTCATCTGAAATTTCTTATGCATCAACTTCTTAAATGCAATGCATAGTTCCTTCTTTGTTGAACCAAAGATAATATCATCTACATAAACTTAGACTAGTAAAATATCACCTTTGTGCCTTTTGATGAATAAGGTCTTGTCAATTTCCCCTCTTTGAAACTCATTATCCAATAGATATGTTGACAAGGTTTCATACCAAGCTCTTGGAGCCTTGAATTAGTCCATACAGTGCTTTTTCAACCTTATATACTTTATCAAGAAAGTCTGGACTTACATTACTCACAACACACTCTATACGTAGTTGGTATGGACTTACTACTCAATCTACCATTCTCCACATCAAACCAATGACACCTCATAGGATGACAAACATCCATTATATGACCAAATTCCATACACACATCACAACTCTACAAGACTAAACTCCTTTAATGAAGCATTACAAGTGCTGAGAAATACCTCTAAATATAAGAGTCTATCATTCATTCCAACTGAGCTGGAGCCATAGCACTATCGCACATCACAAGTGTCACAAGAAGACAAGGGTATTATTGTCTGTGAAAACTTACAGGGCATTACACACCTCTTGCTATATATATCACACTAACCCACACCAATTATCACACGCGTTCTTTCCATTCTCATCAATATTTACACTTTTTGCTCACTACTACCCATCACAACACTTGCACTTATTCTAGCAAATTTATTCTCAACTTCTGGAATTTAGTAATATTTTACAGGACTACATTCTAGTCTCTCATATCGAGATCAGTTCTAGGACTTACGAACTTATGCTTCATCTATGCCATACCTAACACCGACATTTAACAAGCTAGAGTAGGCGCTATGTGGATACCTAGACATTGAGCTCTATTCTGAGGAGAGTTTACACGGTAGCACAAGGATTGAGGAACAGACACTCATATATGATTCTAGATTGAAGAAAATAGTCACACAGAGTGAGGTGACTTTTGGTAGAGTTCTGGGGTTGTATGTGTTGATGTGGATGTTGGAGTGTGACTCGGCGAACAGATTCAAAACTGAGATATATCACTTGTACACTTTACATGCATGGCATCATATGGGTCGCAATAAGTGATATGGGACTGATGCGATGTCTACAGGTGACTCTTTCATCTCAGATGTTATGACCTGGGGGTCATAAGGATTTAGGGGTTGATTTTTGGTGGGGGTGGGTTTTTTGGTGTGAATGATTAATTATTGGGTAATAAGATATTATTAATGATTGGAATGGGTTACTCATTACGATGTGAGGTGACACACGTTCTATGTTACTATCGCATCAACCGAGGTTAGTATGTGGAGTTGGGGTTATCAGTGTAGGCGGCACGTGGAGTGTGTTGATCAACTCTTGATGTGGACAATTATAGACATTACACACTTGCCTCTTTGGTATACTCTTCTAGACAGTGATATAGATGAGCAGATGGATGGGTCTTTGCATACTGACTGATACACAGAGAGGCATGTAACAATGGTTACACGACACTATATCGGTTTATAGATGGTCGTGTGCGCGAGTCAGATTCACACCTCTAGGGTGTGGTGTGGAGTTGGAGAGGGGTCACCACAGCTTACACACACACTTGTAATTCGTCATGATGGTTCTCTAGCAATGGGAGGTAGTTGCACACACACAAGGATGATATCTGATGGAGTATAACACAGTGAGCGGGCACTCTGATAGGAGTGTTATGGTGAGAAGGGAGCTAGAGTGCATGCAAGAGATAACTTAGCAGCTGCTACGTGGAGGCACGGGGAGTAGTTTGACGTGTAGTGTTGTTCGAGCACGATGTCACATTAAGTTCAGATTGTCGTTGCACAATATATGCTATCTACAAGGCGGAGGAGGAGCACGACACAGCTAGAAGTGTAAGGAGTAGACCTTAATCAAGTGAGCCATACGTCTAGCTGGTAGTCAGTTCGGTGGTCGGTAATGCGTGGGAGCAGTGAGTACGGTATAGTGTCAGCACTGTTGGTTTTGGGTTGAGGGGTACTATGGGAATCAGAGCAGGATCAGGATAGGAGGGTAAGAACTGATGTGCATGACACACACAGCGAGTAGGGGGTGTGTACGTGGATCATTGTCTCTTGTCTCCATTTCACACGATAGATAAAGAAGATCTCCACAGATGTGAGAGGGTGCAGTGATGTTACAGAACATGGGAGTTGAACCATGTTTGTGTGAGCAACTATGGGATTGATTGAAAGATTCTTCTGAACTCTGAAAACAGGTCATTACAGAGGAGAACGTAACTTTAGATTATGTCTGACGAGGAGAGTACAGACAGACACATGCAGAGTTTAGCGTTTGTGAAGTTAGTGGGGAGGACGTCACATAAGTGGACTGGCGTGGACACACGTACTACTGGGCTAGTATATGAACTAGGAAGTGGTGTATATATATGTTAGTGGATCTATTGAGATTGTAGGTACATATCTCTAGATACGAGTGAGATTACTCACAGACACATTTCACTCTCAAGCATGGTTACACAGGTCTTATTCTTTCGATCAATGACGAGACTGTGTACAGGTTTAGTAGTTACGTGGGAGTGTGATTATGGTCGATCTCTCTATTGTGGTATTAGATTGCATGATATGTTCACTAGTTTAGGGAAACTAGAGGTTACTTACAGAGAGTTAGGAGGGTGGTTGATGGTGTAGCGGTAGTAACATCTTTGTTTTTTTGGTAGTATAGAATGTATGCGATAACACGAGATAGAGTATCTGGGTTCTTCGTGTGTGACAGGTTACTACTCTCTATCTCACAATCATTAGTTGTTGAGGAAGAGGTCACTCTACTGCGTCTGAATATGATAGTGAAGTTTAATGAGTCGGATGGAGGAGATTCTCTATTCAGAGCTGGGTAGCATCTTCTCAGGCTGAGTGAGTGGTTTGTGGAGGGTCTATATTTTGGGCACGAATACTATTAGAACTGTTGTAAGTATGTGAGTATATTCAGGGACATATCAGTCGTAGATGCAATTTAGTGATCACTAGGATTACATGAGATAACTCACTGCGTCAATGATGAGGATATTAACGACAAGGGGATTGACACATCTAGATAGAAGGTTGACGAGGGGGGAGGAGCTCTTCAGACTTGTGAAAACACGCTAGTACATACTATGTCTAATACGACACATCATACAGTGAATCGTCGTAGAGGTCACTGCATTGAGTGTGTGCACGTATGATCGAACATGGATTGATATCGAGAGACTCTATAGTTATGTGTAATCGGAACAATTGCTGTTGAGTCACACTGATTGAAGTTGTAATTAAGAGTTCTGTCTCTCTCATATGGGAGATAGTCACTCATGATCTTACTACACAAGTGAGTATGGTGTATATACTCTAGGACTGGTTGTCACTACTGTGTTCATTGAACTATATGGGGATGCTAGGTCTATGAGACGTGAGATGATAGAGAGTGGTTGTATGGTGTTCGAACTTTGATTGGAAGCATTTAGACTGAATTATTTATTCGGATGTCTTTGGTTGTAGGTTGTGGGAGAGTGGGAAGGACGACACAGACGTACTCTTTGTTGAGACACAGGACCAGTCAGATAGAGGGAGCAACACACATGGATGGGATACACCGTCATTCGTCAGTGCGTGGACAACACATCTTGAGTATGGACATTACTCTTTGGGGAGAGATTGTCAGAGTGCGGTTTAACGTGAACGACTCATGCACATGGGGACCGTGTAGTAGAGCACTATGTGACCATATACTCAGGGTGTGGTGTAGATAAAGAGGAGTTGGCGTGTATACAAACGTGAAGGACATGGAGACATAGATCTTTAGTATGAGAGGAGAAGACAAGGATGATGTTGTGAGGGGTGTTTTTGATTGGTGTCTACTCAGGCGCAAGAGGAGACACACAGTGTAGGTGAGACTATTATATTTGGAGAGTAGCACAGTGATTGTACACGTGATGGCGTGGGAGTGAGTCAACACAAACACTCAGTCTCTGTTTTCTTCTATGTGGAGAGATTAGGATACATTGATTCTGGTATAGGAGTAGTTCACGAGTGAGGATGTCTGACTTTTAATGTTTTGTACTCTACTACAGAGACATGGAACTCAGGTGAGAGGTGAATTGTACACCTCTTGATACATCTAATAGAGGACGGAACGGATATAACACAACACAGATGAGAGTTGTAGAGGAAGTCGGTCACATACACATATTGTATAGTAGAGTACTAAGTAACAATGTTTCATGATGTCACACACATGGCACACATGATAACACACTTACACCTAGTCACTCATGGATAGACAGAATCTATTAGCGCAGTCACTATAGGTAGCTATGGAGAGGTTGAGGTTTGACCAATGGTTAGGGTCTGAGTGTTGAGGTGTATGGGACACTGGGACAGAGAGGAGTTGAAAGTTGGAGTTTTTGATTAAGACATCGTTTGTTTTATGTGGTACGCACGGATCATGCACAACAGAGAAGATGTACTAGGTCAGAAACTTAGTAGGAGATGTGACTTTATGGGGAACAGATTAGGATGTTGTGACACAAGTAGGGTTGATACAGACATCACACACTATTGACATTCTATACAATAGGTTAAGGTTAGATGTTATGGAAGAACACTGTGTATTAGGGTGTGACTGACATTGTGAGGAGGACACACGATACACTTGTGAGCGTTTGTGTATTGAGACACATGATTAAGGCTAGACACGGTGTGTAGATGGTAAATTGAGTGTTATATTAGGGTAAAATGGATGATTTGTATGGAATTTTGTTTTGGTTGTGGTTAATGGATGAGATACTCAGGGCATGTGACACAATCACTCTCATTTCTCTGCAACATTATGAGGAATAGGTTATTGCTGGATGTGAGAGTTGGACACTAGAGAGGTACTCTGAGGATGTATTTATTGGGAGTTTATTGGGTAATGAGGAGCAGTGAGAGGCACATTTATAAATTTTTGTCAGATAACGCAGCGTTCTATTACTGGTTATTCACAATAGAGAAACAGATGTTGGGAAGAAACGGACTCTAGTAGGGACAACCAGGCAGTGCGTGCGGGATGTACTGGAAGTGAATGTTGTTTGGGGTTTATAAAGTCTCTATCTGTGGACTAATTATCTAAGGGGACAGGCGGATCTTGAATTTGAATGCACGGATCTTTTTGGGGGTGTGGTAGCACTGGAGTGGATCTTTGTTGTCTCGTAGCAGTTTGTCCAAGAGGGAGATTGATGAGAGGTAGGTGGATCTAGACGAGAGTGTAGGGATATCTTTGTGTGGTGCACATATCAGAGGGGATAGCGACACCTGTGAGTCACTATAACTGAGAGTCGTGGGTTACGGTGACGTGTGTTTGGAGATTGCGTCAGTGAGCGATTGAGAAGGAGTAGTAGTGATGGTGAGATTGTATCTGGTGTGTGTCGTCTGTTCTCAATTGTAGTGATGACTGGTGTAGGGAGAAGGAGCTACACTCTTTAGGGATTCAGGGGAGGACTTCTTGGGTGGGGAGGTGCGACATCGACATGTGGAGTAGTATGATGGGAGGGCGAACACATCTCACACAGGGGAGTCAGTCTGGTAATGAAGGGGGTATGTGTGTGGGGTCCTCTATGTAGGTGGGGTACTGTAGATGTCTTCACAGGAGAACTGACTCTAGAGGAGCAGAGTTGTATTTGATATATGGGGTCACATTCTGCTATAGATGTTCCATGTGGTGTAAACGAGGTGAGTCTTACAGTGAGAGTTTTTATCACACGTGTGAGAGTGTGAGAGAGTGTTATGTGGCACGACGTTGCAGAGCTGTACATAGACTGCACTACACAGGGGGGGGTACAGTAGGACCAGTGATCTATCAGTCACGACACGTGTAGGATGTGAGGCTACACACAGAGGTGAGGAACACGGAGGGTAGTATGGGAATAGTGAGTACAACACTGAGAGATAGGACAAACATTAGAGGTGAGGCAGTACCGAATGGAACGAGTCAGTGGGCGAGGGGAGTGTAACAGGTGGTGTGGGTGGTATCACACAATGTGCACATTGGGGGGGGATGATGAGACAACGAGGCGTACGGTGTGACATTCTTGTATCTGACAACACGGTAGTGTGAGGTATGGGTGCAGAGGAGTACACGAGTGAACAGGTGGCAGAGACTTGGATGCTAAGTGGTCGGCGAGAGCCAACACACAGGATCTCTATGAGATGACAGTAGACACACACAGTGGAGACATTCTGACTCTGGATGGAAGGGATGATTGATATGACAGAGCGCGTATAGAGTACATTGAGGCTGTCAGAGTGGACAGGTGGCGTATACATGTTGGAGAGAGTCACGTAGGGACGGACACGAGAAACACAGTAACAC
>BQNB010014752.1:0-12500 GCA_026074375.1 Tanacetum coccineum | reverse complement strand
AAATGTAATGATCAAGAGAAGGAAGATAATGTTAATAGCACTAACAATGTTAATGCTGCTGGCATAAATAAGGTTAATATCGTTGGTGGAAAAACAAGCATTGAACTTCCATTTGATCCAAATATGCCTGTTTTAGAAGATTATAGCATATCTGACTTCTCAAGAGATGAAGATGATGGTGCAGTGGTTGACATGAACAATTTAGATACTATAATCCAAGTCAGTCCTATTCCAACTACAAGAATTCATAAAGATCATCCTCTAATCAATGATAAGATTTGCATCAGCACACAAATAAAAATGTCAAAGAATTTGGAGGAACATGGGTTTGTTAGTACTATTCAACAAAGAATAAACCATAAAAACCTTCAAAACTGCTTGTTTGCTTGCTTTTTATCATAGGAAGAACCCAAAAAGGTAATTCATACATTGAAGGATCCAAGCTAGATAGAGGCTATGCAGGAAGAGCTTCTACAATTCAAGTTACAAGAAGTTTGGACTTTAGTGGATTTACCAAATGAAAAAAGGGCTATAGGCTCTAAATGGGTTTTCAGGAATAAAAAGGATGAAAGGGGAATTGTGATAAGAAATAAAGCAAGATTGGTTGCTCAAGGGTACACACAAGAAGAAGGGACTGACTATGATGAAGTCTTTGTCCCTGTTGTAAGAATTGAAGCAATTAGGCTATTTTAGCTTATGCTTCATTTAAAGATTTTATGATGTATCAAATGGATGTAAAAAGTGATTTTCTCTATAGGAAGATTGAAGAAGAGGTATATGTATGTCAACCACCAAGATTTGAATATCCAGACTTTCCTGATAAAGTTACAAGGTTGAAAAAGCACAGTATGGACTACATCAAGCTCCCAGAGCTTGGTATGAAACCTTGTCAACATATCTATTGGATAATGAGTTTCAAAGAGGGGAAATTGACAAGACCTTATTCATCAAAAGGCACAAAGGTGATATTTTACTAGTCTAAGTTTATGTAGATGATATTATCTTTGGTTCAACAAAGAAGGAACTATGCATTGCATTTAAGAAGTTGATGCATAAGAAATTTCAATGAGTTCTATGGTGAACTTACATTCATCTTGGGATTACAAGTGAAGCAGAAGAAGGATGGCATATTTATTAGTCATGATAAATATGTTGATGAAATTTTAAAGAAATTTAGGTTTACAGAAGTCAAGACTGCAAATACACCAATGGAGACTCAAAAGCCTCTGCTCAAGGATGAAGATGGTGAAGAAGTAGATGTTTATATATATAGGTTAATGATTGGTTCATTGATGTATCTTACATCTTTAAGACCTGACATCATGTTTGTAGTATGTGCCTATGCTAGATATTAAGTCAATCCAAAGGTTTCACATCTTTATGCTGTGAAAAGGATTTTTAGGTACTTAAAAGGTCAACCAAAATTAGGCCTTTTGTATCCAAAATATTCTCCTTTTGATTTGGTAGCATACACTGATAGTGATTATGCTAGAGCAAGCTTAGATAGGAAGTCTACAACAGGAGATTGTCAATTCCTTGGATGTAGGATTAAATATCATGCAGTGCAAAGAAATAGACAGTGGTTGCAAATTCCACAACAGATGCTGACTATGTAGCTGCTTCAAGTTGCTGTGGACAAGTGCTTTGGATTCAGAATCAACTACTTGATTATGGGTACAATTTTATGCATACCAAAATCTTTATTGACAATAACAATATATAACAACCCACAATTTTCATAAATGTAAATATCCATCTATTAAGTTAGATGAGGTACAATCTATCAGTTATATATGAACTCACCTTTTTCAGGGAAATTTTTCGCTTTATTACATTACATTACTTTGCCAATATCTCAATATGCAATATAACCTGCATAACTCAAGTTAACGGACTCAGACAACCTACGTATGGCAATCTTATCCTCATATATGTCAAGCAAACATCATAACATCAAGTCAGTATCATAATATCATTATTAAAATGCCATATCCAAAAGGTACCATTTGCAACATCATTCAAAATGGGGCTTTTAAACCATATCGGATACCCTAAACCCTAACCTCATAAAAAGGGATAACCCCTAAAGTGAATGCACAATCTACTAAGCATATGTAAAGTAAAATATGATATCGCATTTAATATTATAATCTCTTCAAAGTCAAAGTACAAATCTCTAAAAACTTCAATGTACAAGTCATTAACATGATCTCTAAAATAGCTTTTACCTCCCCCCCCCCCCCCCCCCCCCCCACCCCCCCCCCCCCCCCCCCCCCCCCCCCCCCCCTCCCCCCTACCCCATTTTCATTCTTATCGCTTCACTATCACTTGTGAACAAGCTACTATACTCATTTTACAAGATTTAAACCCTAAATATTTATTCCATAAGCCCTTTCATACTCTTTTTGCACTCAAAACCCTAATTCAAAACCCTAAACCCTAAAACCAAGCTAGTTTCTAAACCATGACCTATTTCTTGGCTTTTATCCATTGTAAACCTAAACAAACCCACAAATAAGTTGTAAAATCTTATTTTACAATCATATCAATCCTATTCAATCATTATCACATCTTCCTCATCATTTTACCTCACTGTATCGTAAAATATATCCTAGAAACCCTAAAATGTACCTATATGGTTTACCGTTTACTTGTTTTAAACATTCTAATCCAAATAACCAAACCAAGGACCCAATTTATTAAACTCATAAAATGAGTTTAAAAATCATTATCTATCATTAACTTGGCAATGTGCAAGAAATCAAAGCCTAGAAAACCCTGTAACGAATCCAGAAACCCTAATTATGCGTAATTATAACTTCTTGACCCATTTCTCATTTCAACACATTAACTTAAACCAATGAAACCAACACTTCATTGATAATACGTTATATAAGCCCTATGATTTTGTATTCCCATCATTCTAATCAGGTGTAATGCAAAAATTAGCCAAGAAATCAAGAAAACCCTAAACGAGCCCCTAGTGAACCCGTACTCCCATTTCTTCAATTCTACTCCGTTTTAACCCAAACCAATTGCTAATCTTTGCTAATTACTTTAATACCAGACCTTAACAACCTATTTCATCATTCCTTAATCATTTATAACACAATGTACCTTGTTAAAACCTTTGAAGAACCCGTCGAACCTAAAATGGACCCGGTTTGCTTCTATGACCATTTTAACCCCTCTATATTGCTAACATGTACAAATGACCACCTAAGAACTCTTCTAGAAGTCTTATAGCAGCTTTACTAAGTAGCTTTGACTTATCCAAAGTCAAGAATGAAAGCACATGGCCTTTCCTTTTGCTTACTTCAGCCGCGGCAACAAAGGATGAAGCCACATCCTTCAACCTAGTTTCCTAGACCTCCACACTTCATTTTCTAGCTTATACACCTCCCTAACTAGACCCTCTATGTGTCAAGACCAGATCATAACCCTTGCTTACTCCTTGCTACTTCAAATGGGTATAAATAAGGCACAATGTTGTTCATTCTTCTCATCCCCCACTTCTCCTCATATAACCCTTTCATTAGTAGCAACTCCTTGCTCAATAATGAATTCTAATAGATCTTAAGAAGTCTCAAGTACAGAAAGGAAGCAAAGAAACGAAGCCCGAGTCCGTTACACTAGCCGTACAAAGCCGAAGTCCCGATCTGATCCGTTCCCAAGCTTATAAGCTCAAACCAGTTCTATAAGGTTTATATTTGCTCATGTAACTCATAATGTTCAATATGTTGCTTGCTGAAAATCATAATATAAACTTTGAACTCAAAAACCTAAGTGATATGCCTTTGTGATCCAAACCTAACACCCGAACCCTAATTATTATGTTTTTACTTAAACTATGGGTTAAACTTGTAAACTTTTGTTATAATCAATCCTAAGAAGCTATTATAATGTTAAAATAAGTACTTTGATAAGTCATAAGAGAATTTGACCTTAAAACCCGCGCGTTTTCATTTTGAAAACCCTAATTTGAAACCGTTTAACCTTTTAACTTAACGAATCGTTAAATTTAAACTATGTTGTGTTAAATCTTCATATTTTAGCTATTAAAACTTTTAAAAGACTAATGAAATGTTAAATTAAGCTTGCATGGCAATTAGGACATGTTTTGTAATTATAATCCATGCAAGGGGTAATAAACGTAAATTTAGAAACTTATACTAAAAGGACTAAAAAGTGTCATTTTATCAAAGTTATAATTATAGGGGTCCATTATGTCACTTTTCAAACTCTAAGGTTTACTTGGTATATCAATAAAAGTTAAAGGACCAAAGTCGTAAAAATGCAAACCCAGGTCTACTTGTAGTTTGTCACAAAAACCCGGGGTCTAAAATGTAACTTGAAAAAAGTATCAAATCATATTCAAAACATTACCAGACTGTATTAAATGAACAAAAAAAAAAGAGGTAAAAAAAAAAAAAAATACAACGGGTAAATATAACTTTAATTAACGCTCCTCGTGCTTAACATCCCATGATTTGGAATAAAATGCTTAAAAACTGCTTATGTTCTAATCCTTATATCATTCATCATCGATGTGCTTTCAAAAATCATGTCCCGGATCCATATCATACCACAATACTAGGGAGCTTCATATTAAGAAGTTTCATCTTGGTACTACGTTCTGTCTGAGTTGTTGGGTTTACGATTTAAAGTGCCCTAGCTCCACAAACGTTTACTAAATGACTTCTAAACTATGATGGCCCGAACGGTGTTATGATAATTTTTATATCAAAACCAACATCGATATCCAAAAACTTATATATGCAATCAAACTAAGACTTGCCATATTAAATATAGGTTGCTGTGATTTTCCGGTGTTAAAGCCATTACTTTCATTCCCTATACATTAGCTATCAATTTCCCTATAACTGTTCAGGTGAGTTCATAGCCTCGCATTTCAATCTTTTTATAAACCCGCGAGGGAGATACATGCTATAAACATGAATGCAATTATTTCTACATGCTATTTCAATTTACTATTGCCTAAGTAACTGCTTGCCTTAAGTCCCGCCTCGAGGAATCATGAACGTTAATTACTCTCCGTAGTAACGCGAATGAATGTGAAAGATCTATTTGGGCTGGACTCCCCGTTGGTGTACCCAGTTACGTGTAACCAATTGCACATCATTAGAAATCACGCGGGTATTTTGGCAAAGGTGCCCGCAGGGGCAATATTATCATTATAACCTAAGGCATCAGATTCATGAGCTAATGGCAATACTAAATTATGTTTTCAATACTGGGTGTATATCAACGTAACCCAAATATCGCATTTGCATTCAAATTATATTACTTAAACCTATGGATTTCACTCAACCTTTGTGTTGACTTTTTAGCATGTTTTATCTCAGGTAACTAATGGCACGGAGTGATGAGGACACGAAGATGGAAAAACCGTTATCATTCAAATGTTGTATTTTAGATTCTGGAAACCTCTCGTTTGTAAAAAACTCTGAAGAAATAATGAATGATAACTTATTTTCAAAAATGACTCTTTTGATTCGTTTTCTATGATTATGACTGTTGTACCCTTGAAGTAATACCCCAGATTAGCTTCCGCTGCTATATGTAAAAATGGGGGTGTTACAGATTTGGTATCAAGAGCCTACGTTATAGAGAACAAGGTTAAAACCTTAACTATAACTACTTTTCTTTTTCCATCCAAGAAAGTCCTCCGTGCCGCTATATCTCCCGGAATGGTATGTAAAGTTACATAACTATTATATTACTAAATAAATAACTTATGTTATTTACTGCTGGGTTATTAACAGAACGATGTCTTCCCCCGATCATCCTATTTCTAATTTGGAGGATGTCTTTTCTTCTAATTTCCCAAACTATGTTCCCCCGATTTCACCGGATTATGTCCCGACCTCTCCAGGGAAAACTTACTCCAGTGCTTCTAATTCATTTGGAATTGTCCTGCTAACTTCACCGACCCTTTCGTTATTCCCGATGGTTTTTTATTTTCCTTACATGAAAGCCTTACAAGCTTTCTATACTGAAAAGTCACCAATCCCGTCTCCAATTATCATACCCCCTAAAACTCAAGAATTTTTCCTCCCAGAAGGACTCCTTTCACCAATGCAGTTGTCTCCATCTACCCCATCCCAACCTCAAGCTCTTGAGATTGGTGAAACTTCCTGGAAATCAGCTATCAAACGTCACGAAGAGCAAATTCAGGGTATCCAAGGTTATCTAGAAGAAATCCCTCCTGAACGTTTTGAACAGATTGAAAATGGCATAGAAGGTCTTGGTAAAGGAACAATAATCATCCAACGTGATTTTGACGCCTTAGCAGCAGAACTCCAGCAAGCTCATACTCAGATCACTAAACTCCGGAGAAAGCAAATAGGATCCAACCATAAGATCTCCTTAGCTCGCTACAGAATCGCGGAATTGGCAGAAGTCATCAATGATATGGAAACTCGTCACCAAGAAGATATAGAAAAACTCATGAACTCTATCATCGAACTCCAGAACCGCATTCAGTGATCATCTAGTTTCTAGTTTCTAGTTTAAATTCCAGTCTTTAGCCTTAACCTAGCCACGGGATGTGTGGTATAAATAAAAACACTTGTCAAATCTTGACTATGTACAGTAAAAAGGCAAGTTGTTCTAATATAAAGGCAATCCCGTTTCATACCTTGTTGTTTTTCCTGCTTTATTGCATCTCATCATTCATCCATCTTCATTTATTCATCATTCCTTCATCCATCATTCATCTATCATACGCATCATTATATCTATCATTATCCCATAACCTATATCCAAAGCTTCAATATCTTTATTGTTAAATATGCTTAAAGTTTAAAACTGAGTATTTCTCTTTAAAAATTTTGAGCATTACTCCTATCATTCTTATTACGTGTTATCTTTTGTTGGTAGAATGCCTCCAAAAAGAGCATCAACAACGGAAGCACCAGCTATGACTCAAGATGCCATTAGAAAGTTTTAGTAGCTGATAGTGTCACCTCGGCCCTAGAAGCTCAAGCTGCGACAATGGCAAGTGCTAGTAATCCCAACAGGAACACCGGTCTTACTGGAACTCCTGCAGTGAAAACGGGAAATACAAAGAGTTTATCAGCTGTCAACCTTTCTACCTTAATGGTACGGAAGAGCAATAGGTCTTATTCGCTGGTTTGAACGAACCGAATCAGTATTCTCTCGTAGCAGATGTGCCGAAGAAAACAAAGTAACTTTTGCTACTGGTACTTTAACTGATGATGCCTTGTCCTGGTGGAATGCATATGCCTAGCCTATGGGAATAGAGCAAGCCAATCAAATCACCTAGACTGAGTTAAAAAGGCTTCTGACGAACAAGTATTGTCCCCGGACTAAGATCAGAAAAATGGAAGAAGAACTTTACAATCTGATTGTAAAGGGAAATGATCTTAAACCTTATGTTAGAAGATTCCAAGAATTAACGGTTCTATGTCCAAACATGGTGCCAAACAACGATAAACTCTTGGAAGCTTTTATCGGAGGTCTACCTCGAAGCATTGAAGGAAATGTTACTGCCTCTAAACCTCAAACTTTAGAGGAGGCCATTAACATAGCCCAAAGGCTAATGGATCAAGTAACTAAGCATGCTCCAATGCAAGTATCAAGTGACAACAAAAGAAAGTTTGACGACAGAAGAACTTTCAACAACAGCTCCCGCAGCAACAACAACTACCGCAACACCAATAATCGTTACAATAATCGTCGACAACAGAACCGAAGACAAGAAGCTGGTAGAGCCTATGCTGTTACTTCATCAGAAAATGGTAGGTATGCCGGAGATCTCCCTCTGTGTAAAAGGTGCAATTACCATCACACCAAACCCTGTACTTGTAGGTGTAATAATTACAACAGAATGGGCCATCTAAAAAAGAACTGCCGAAGCAAGAAGCCAGCCACCGGAAGTAATCAACTCCCAGTGATAGTGGTTTGCCATGCCTGTGGTGAGAAAGGACACTACACAAATCAGTGCCAAAAGACCAACATTAATGCCCAAGGAAGAGCCTACATGCTGAGAGATAAGAATGCCCAACAAGACCCAAACGTCGTTACGGGTATGTTTCTCCTAAATCAGCATTTAGTCAGGGTATTATTTGAGCTGATAGAAGTTTTATATCCTTATCGCTCTTGCCTCTAAGCTAAATATTCCGTCTATTACAATAGATACCTTTTATGATATCGAAATGGCTGACGGAAACTTAGTAAGCACAAACACTGTTATTAAAGGCTGCACTTTAACTCTGCTAAATCAACCTTTCAAAATCGATCTCATGCCAATTAAGCTTGGCAGTTTTGACGTTGTCATCGGTATGGACTGGTTATCCAAGTATCATGCCAAAATTCTCTGTGACGAAAAAGTTGTTCACATTCCTATCAACGGTGAAACTCTAATCATTCGAGGTGATCAAAGTAAAACTCGACTAAATCTCATATCCTATATAAAACCGAAAGGTATATATCCTGAGGTTGTCAAGTTTTTATGATTCAAGTAATGGAGAAGAAATCAGACGAGAAGAAACTAGAAGACATTCCCGTAGTCAAAGAATTTCCAGATGTTTTTCTTGAAGATCTACCTGGTCTCCCTCCCGTTCGCCAAGTAGAATTCTAAATCCACTTAATCCCCGGAACAGTACCTGTAGCTCGAACACATTATAGATTGGCTCCTTCAGAAATGCAGGAGTTATCTAACCAACTTCAAGAACTAACCGATCGAGGTTTCATTCGACCAAGTACATCGCCTTGGGGAGCTAATGTCTTATTTGTTAAAAAGAAGGATGGATCTTTCAGAATGTGTATCGATTACCGAGAGTTGAATAAACTTACCTAAAAGAATCGTTATCCATTACCAAGGATCGATGACTTATTCGATCAACTTCAAGGTTGAAGCGTTTATTCAAAAATTGACTTAAGATCATGTTATCATCAACTAAGAGTAAGGGAAAAAGATATTTCTAAGACTGCTTTCAGAACAAGATATGGACACTATGAATTTCAAGTCATGCCATTTAGTTTAACAAACGCTCATGTTGTATTCATGGATCTCATGAATCGTGTATGTAAACCATATCTGGATAAATTCGTAATAGTGTTTATCGATGATATTCTTATCTATTCTCGTAACGAAGAAGAACATGCAAATCATCTCATAATTATCTTAGAATTACTCCAAAAAGAGAAATTGTATGCCAAGTTCTCCAAATGTGATTTCTGGATTCATATCGTGTAATTTCTTGGTCATCTCATCGATAGTCAACGGCTTCATGTTGACCCTGCCAAGATTGAAGCTGTTAAGAATTGGACATGTCTCACTACACCAATAGAAGTGCGTCAATTCTTAGGACTCGCCGGCTATTACCGAAGATTTATCGAAGGTTTTTCAAAAATTGCAAAGCCTTTGACTAAATTAACCCAAAAAAACAAGAGTTATATCTGGGGCGAAGAACAAGAATCAGCTTTTCAACTCCTTAAACAAAAACTCTGTGAAGCACCAATCTTAGCATTACCAGAAGGAAACGATAATTTTGTCGTTTACTGTGATGCATCTCTTCAAGGGTTAGGAGCTGTATTAATGCAAAGAGAAAAAGTCATTGCTTATGCATCTCGACAACTCAAACCTCATGAAGAAAACTATACCACTCATGATCTTGAATTAGGAGCAGTAATATTCGCTCTTAAAATCTGGAGACACTATCTATACGGTACAAAGTGTACAGTTTTCACTGATCACAAGAGCCTTCAACATATTCTTTGTCAAAAAGAATTGAATATGAGGCAACGCCGATGGTTAGAATTACTCGCAGATTATGATTGTGAGATTTGCTATCATCTCGGAAAGGCAAATGTTGTAGCAGATGCCTTAAGCCGAAAGAAACGAATCAAACCTCTCCGAGTTCGAGCATTAATCTTAACCATTCATCCAAAATTACCATCTCAAATTCTCGAAGCCCAAAATGAAGCCCTCAAAGAAGAAAATGTCAAAAACGAGAACCTACGAGGAATGGACAAATCATTTGAAATTCGTCCTGATGGAACTCGTTGTATCAAAAACCGAAGCTGGTTACCACTTTTTGGCGGTTTGAGAGACTTAATCATGCACGAGTCTCATAAATCAAAATATTCTATTCACCCGGGTTCTGATAAGATGTACCATGATTTAAAGAAACTCTATTGGTGGCCTAACATGAAGGCAATCATCGCAGAATATGTTAGCAAGTGTTTGACATGTTCTAGAGTTAAAGCAGAATGTCAAAAGCCATCCTGCTTATTGTACAACCAAAATTCCTATGTAGAAAAGGGAAAGAAAACAATGGTTTTGTTACAAAGCTACCAACAACCACAACCGACATGATGCCATCTGGGTCATTGCGATCGATCTTAACCAAATCAATCACACTCATACCCATACGAGCGACTGATAGTATGGAAACGTCTTACGAGGTTATAAATCAAGAAATAGTCTCTCCGACATGGGCATGCCAAATTCTATCATCCGATCATGACATCATTTCACATCCAATTCTGGCAATCCTTGCAAAATGCTTTGGGTACTCAACTAGACATGAGTACAACATATCATCCTGAAACCGATGGACAAAGTGAAAGAACCATCCAAACACTCGAAGACATGCTACGAGCTTGTGTTATAGATTTTGGGAAAGGATGGGATAAACATTTACCATTGGTAGAATTTTCCTACAATAACAGTTATCATGCCAGTATCAAGGCAACACCATTCAAAGCACTTTATGGATAAAAGTGTAGATCACCTGTTTGCTGAGCCGAAGTTGTAGATTCTAAACTTATAGGACCAGAAATAATTCAAGAAACCACTAAAAAGATCATACAAATTCGTCAACGCTTGCAAGCTGCAAGAGATCGACAAAGAAGTTACACCAATGTAAGGCGAAAGCCTTTAGAATTTCAAGTTGGCGATCATGTTATGTTAAAAGTATCACCCCGTAAGGGTATCTTTCAATTCGGAAAACGAGGAAAGCTTAATCCACGATACATTGGACCATTCAAAATTCTTGAACGAATTGGCCCAGTGGCGTACAAACTAGAGCTTCCTAAAGAGCTTAGTAGTATCCATAATACTTTCCACATTTCTAATCTCAAGAAGTGCTTATCCGATGAATCTCTTATTATTCCAATGAAAGAACTTCAACTCGACGACAAACTCAACTTTGTAGAAGAACCAGTGGAAGTAATGGATCGTGAAATCAAGCAATTAAAGCGAAGTCATATTCCTATAGTCAAAGTGCGATGGAACTCTAAAAGAGGACCAGAATTTACATGGGAACGTGAAGACGAAATTCGTGCCAAATATCCTCATCTGTTTTCAATCATCACTTCAACATCAAATCAAATCTCGGGATGAGATTTCTGTAAGGATGGGGGACTATAACAACCCGCAATTTTCATAAATGTAAATATCCATCTATTAAGTTAGATGATGTACAATCTATCAATTATATATGAACTCACCTTTTTCAGGGAAATTTTTCGCTTTATTACATTACATTACTTTGCCAATATCTCAATATGCAACATTTCTTGCATAACTAAAGTTAACGAGCTCAGGCAACCTACATATGGCAATCCTATCTTCATATATGTCAAGAAATCATCATAATATATCAAGACAATATCATAATATCATTTTTACAAAGTACATTATTCCTATAATGTACCATTCGCAACGTTATATCAAAACGGGCTTTAAACCGTTATCGGATGCCTCTAAACCCTAATTCCATGAAGGATTAACATCTAAAGTGAATGCACAAGCTACTAAAGCATATGTACAAGCAATATAACATCTCATTTGAAATATAAAATCTCTTCAAGTCAAAGTACAAGTCTCTAAAAGCTCAATGTACAAGTCATTAAGCATGATCTCCAAAATAGCCGTTTTACCTCCGTTTTCATTCTAATTTCTTCACCACCACTTATGTACAAGCTACTACACTCAATATAAAATGTGTAAACCCTAATTATTCTATTCATAAACTTTCATACATCTTTTTACACTCAAAACCCTAATTCAAAACCCTAAACCCTAAAACCGAGCTAGTTTCTAAACCATGACTCGTTTCTTCGTTTTTATCCATTGTAAACCTTGTGCCCTAATTGTGATTTTGACCCGTTTATTCATTTTCTACCCATTTTAACCCAAACCACCTATCAACTTTTGATTATAATCCTTAATATAAGCCTTAGGATCAGTAACCTATCATTCCTAATCAAATGTATATGAAATCCAAGCCTAGAAAACCCTAATCGCACCTATATGAAACCCGTGACCTCATTACTTCATTTTTGACCCGTTTTAACCCAAATCACTTGCTAATTTCCATTGATAATCCTTAATACCAGCCATAATATCATGTATCTATCATCACTAAAGAAATGTGTGCGAAATATAAGCCAAAAACCACAATTCGAGCCCTAGATAACCCAAACCAACCCGCAACCCCCTTTTT